>JAMKCH010005260.1:0-53054 GCA_023653785.1 Ophioderma brevispina | reverse complement strand
TGTAATTAGGAATTGGGATCCCAATTGACTTAACGGCAGAGCTGGAAATGCTACGTTATTAATGTCCATCCATGAGAAAAGTGCCAGCTCGGAAGATAACTCTTGACTTGCCTGAACCAATAACAAACAACTAATGGATGAGCTTAACACGTACATGGCGCTATTTCTCCCTGCTATTTTTCATATTGGAAGGCCGTTCCCAGCAGCCTTGAATTATTATCGGGGCCCCCCGATAATAATTATTCTAATTACAAAATTCCTTCGTTTGTACCCATAGACATTGTTGAGCTACCCATTCACAGGTAAGTTTACTAGCCAGTTACCAATGCAACCGGTAAAATCTAAATTTTTTGAAAAATTGGTGAGCTCTGAATAAAATTTGCTAAATGCTTTAACACACACCATACACCCTCCACAACATATACACAAACGATCCAACCTTTAGATTTCAGTTTACTGCGGGTACAGATGGTAACCAGAACCTAAACCCTGACGTCGGTTTCTAGCCTATCTCCCGGGAGGAACTGAAGGAGTGATGGAAGAGGGGAACAAGAAAATTCGCATTCGTGTGGGATTCGAACCCAGGGCCCTTCGGCCGCAGCCCCATGACCCGGATAGCACGCTACGGCGGTGTCGCTGGCCCAGCCAGCTGATTTCGTGCCCATATGAGTCTTGTTTGATGACGTCTCGCTACTTTCTGGACTTAGTGCATTTTTTTCTCACAATTAACACAGTGAAGTTTTGGTGAGATTTAGAGCTAGGGTTAAGATATATAATGCCTAACTTTTCCACACAAAGCATGCAACCAAACCTGCCTTGAAGATGTGGGAAGTTAGGCACTATGCTCTGATGCATCTGCATAATAAACTTGAATTCTTTCGTCTCAATCGATTCCAAAATCACACCTTTATTCTCGAATCTAAAGGTCGTATGGCACGTCTATTCCGCCCTCCTGCAATCCTTGCAGGCCACGCAATAAAAAATGAATAGCTGCCATGTAAGGTCTATAAAATAATAGGGACATACCAAATGGTTGCCTATTGAAACCTGTGCTTTATTGCGCTCATCTTGTATCCCGTCATATCTTTGCCCCTGCTCTACCAGAGCAATGAATTTGCAGAGAGAATTGTGAATACATGGTCTTTAAAATATCTTCTTTTGACCTCGATTTGACATTCATTTTTTTTTCAAATTAGATTTGAAAAATACACCCTGTTTTTCGAGCTCCTGAGCACCGCAGAATCGGTGCTTCAGCAGTTCACATATGTCGTCGTATCATACCACCAAGACGCTTTCTCACCAATTTTTAAATATAAGTAAAATATGAATGAATACGCACATGAATGATACCAAAAGCAAAACTCTAGACAATACCCGCCACAAACTACACAAATTAACCTCAAATTATAGGTTTATCGGAACTATAGCGGTGTTGCACTTTCCATGGTGGAGGAATTTTTGTACTGTGTTCCTTTAAAGTGACAGGAGATTTTTTTTATTTTTTTTATTTTTTTTCTCTCAAATTCCACGGAATCGGTTGTAGACCAGCTACCGAGAACGTTTCAAAGGCTTATTGAACAAACAAGTACAAACGAAAAACCGCAAACCTTGTTTTGAACTTGCCTGCTATCGTAATCATCCCCATAGAACACCATACTTTGACTTTCTGTCGTGCACGACAGAAAGTACTAAATCATCATCTTACTACATAAAGACAGCGTATTCGTCTTATTCATTTCAGGTGTGATCTAATACATTGGTAAGCATTCCAAATATGCAAAAAACTGGGGTTCGACAAAAATTGGGCGCTTCTTTCTGGAAATCTCCTCATGTCTCTTTACGTAGTTTTGGTCCAGGAACACAGTTTGTTTCCAATATCCCAAAATTTGCAAATTTCCACAAAACATCTAGCTTTTTATCATCCCTAAGATTCTCAACATTTCTGTGTCGCTTGGATTCAGAACTGTTCATCACAGGTAGCGAGGGAATCACGACAACCACCATCTATACTAAGTAAGAGTGTCACACAACAGGGCGAAAAGAGTTCGGCTACTCAAGATGCAAAAAACCAAAAACAAATCCGTGCTCAAGAGTGTGATGTGCTTAGCCGCCGCGATATGCATTCCTGCTTTTGCAATCATTTAAGCTCATGTACTGAATGACTAGTGCTAACTGACAAGGTTTATCATGGAGCCTCTCAGAATATCCGCTCTGGGACTAGACTCTTGCCCAATTATAGATCTCATGTTACTCTTGATTTTGCAGAAAGTCTAGACTTTTAAAATGTTTAGATTAGTATTACATAATGTTTGCTCCTTGATGATCACAAGGCTTTAGTTACAACATTTCTAAAAGGCTGTTATTTATTTGGTTATTTTTTTAAATTTCAATTTTCAAATCAAATCACTACAAATTTAACTTTCAATGCAAAGTGGAAGATTGACTCAGTAATATTATCACTTGTGTTAAATGCTTTTTGGTTATTACAAATGACTGATCGTGGGCTTTATCTGTCATTGTATTTTATGATCAAAGCTTGTGTTCTGAAAGGGAGACCTAACTTTGACCTGGGTTTAAACCAGGGTTAGTCCTACAAGAGCGTACCTTTTTCCTTTCACATACTCATGAAGATTTGGCCGTAACAGGTGAAAAATCCATCATGGACTTTTCTCACCCCTTTCACTTACTTCCACAGTATTTAGAAGGGGAAAATGGTTCCGACTCATGTAGGACTACCTGGTTAAGGGAAGATCTGCAACCAAAAATTGATTTTTTTTTAATTGAAGATGGTATGAACTTCATATTTGGTACCTAGGATACGACTTGGGTGACCAAAAAAAACAAAATAAAAAAAATCACCTAAGTGGGGGGGGGGGGGGCATAGTTTAAATTGGCGGCCATCTTGGATTTTAGGTGTCGGATTTCAAAAAGAGTTAATCCAAAAGTATACATCTTAGAGCCTACTTTTTGGTTTAAATGAAAGATAAAGGTATCTTAAAAAAGTATGAGTAGTTGTTTGTTTCAAAAAAAGCAAAAAAGCTCCAAATTGCAAAATAAAATCGATTTTTTGACCGCCAAAATTACCCCCGAAAAAAATTGAGACGACATTTAAAAAAATTAATTAACTCCATACTTTTTTACAAATTACAAAAATACACCTTCTGTGAACATTTGAGCCCAATCCACATTACACCTGGCGACATTACCGTATTTGTGAAGAGGTGTGAAAAAGCGACATTTTGAAATAAAGCAGTGTTTATTTCCCGGGGAGGGTGCCCTCATTTTTCAAACAAATTGTGTTTTTTGCATATACATAAGGCTTGTCCATAAACTAACCACTGTAAAATACCTAACCAAATCGAATCCTTCATATAGAATCGCAACTTTGTTTAAAAATTCCGATCCCAAATTTTGTTATACACGTATCTCCTATGCACTGTTGTACTGTATCATAATGTTACTCCAGGAAACGAAAAATCTGATTCATCTCTAACTTGAATTGAGGCATTTTACGTGAGTATCTTTAGTTCGAGATGACTATTTTTAATTGCTAAACAAAAAATATATATTTTGAAATCTCTGAGTCAGACTTTAATACCGATAGGAGTATATACCCGATAGTATTGATTCATTGGGAAAAGAACAAAAATGTGGGTAACATTTAAAGAAATTCGGAATTTTTTAATGGTTTTCCCATATACTTGGTACGTCGTTAAAAGCCACTAACTTATACAGAAGCTCCCAAGCTAAAGGGTTAAGTTAGGGCAAAAATATAACGATTTTCTCCTCAATTTCCAAATCGAGTGAAAAACACTCCACCAGAATGAAACAAGCGAACAAAGCCATCACATGTTGTCTGTTACCTTTTAATGGTCCAATATTTACACACAATGTTTTCAAATCCCGGGTAATGTAAGGTCCACTACCACCTACCACACCTGTGCAACCCAGGGCACCATGACACTGTTTGTTATAATTGTGAGCACATACTATTATCTGAATGTGCTCGCGCTGTTGGTAACAGTTTTAAACGAGGGACTTTATGGCTTGTTATGCGAGGTCGCATTTTATTTTCGGATGGCGATCGTGTTAAGGAACGAGTCTCTGCAATGGTGGCGGGAATCCTCAAAGGCATCGACATGGCATGAAATGAGTGGGCGAGAACTGTAAAATCCGCAGAAATCTAGAAAATATTTATTGTGCATTTATTTTCCACACAGCAGTGTTACTAAGTGTGAGGTGAATCCGGCCACCCCTGTTAGCGGGGACAAAACCGGATTTAAAACTTTGGTTAACTAACTATTTCACATGAGATTTTTTAGTATAGAAACACTTATTTTAATTATTATGCAAATTAGGTCAGTAATGATAACTTCTGACATATACAGTTAGCAAGCATTTGAATTATTATAATTAATGTCACTTATTTCACAATGATAGCACATATACTATTCGAGATATGATTTTTTAAAGAAATATTTTTACATATCGCCGCTTGAAAAACAATAAAATACTAGTAGATTTCCAGCTTGGAAACCATTAACAACATAACAATATTCTGCACTCGGTTTTTTGGGGGGGGGGGGGGGGGGGCACGTCGCAATTGATTTGCTATAACTTTGGAACGGAAGGTCCGATTTGAGTGTGGAAAAAAGCATTTGGAGCAAAAAACTTTGCTCTTTTATTTAAAACAACAATTAGATAAGTAATATATTGTATGGTTTTGGTGCAGATCTTCCCTTAAACCCAGGTCTAAAGTTAGTCTCCCTTTCAGAATACCAGCCATCGTGAACAATGGCTTCCAATGACTTGCCTGCCTTAGCAAATTTACTGTGGGACATAAAATTGTTAAGCCATATCCAGCTTAGTTAAAGGCCGACTCAGAGATGTCTCTATCGGAAATACTTAAGGGGTTTTTAGTGATTTTGGACATGGTAGCAGCCATATTGGATTTAAAAAAAATGGCACTGTAACAAATTTTGCACACCCTCCAAAAATGATTGGCTTAGGTCCTAATGAACTAAAATCTATCAATAGAAAAAGTCTGTACTCCATTTCCATCCTTCAGGCTGTGTACCTAAAATTCCACCTGACTAATATATTTTGGGGAGGTGCTGGACTTTTGGGTAAAAGTGGGCCTAAACCCCCTAAAATTGTCCTTTTTAGAACTTGTTGAACATCTTATGACCAAAAATATTGATGATCTGGTCATGAATTCATCTAAATTTTAGACTTTTTTATCAAAATCAGCAAAAATTGAACCTTTTGCCTCTTTTGTGGAATTTGGAGGTGCGCCCTCAACCTCCCTGTGCATCAACATTTCTGAGGAAAGATAATCAAATATTCGGTTACATAATTTTGCACACTATTATAGCTGATTCACTCCCTGTTCACATTCACTCTTGACAGGTTGCCAGTTTAGTTCTTTCCTCGCTAACACCATGACAGGATTGACCGCACAAACATAGATCTTACAAAGTGTGAATACCACCTGATCAGGCTAACCCTAATTAACTCACTGTTATTATCTAGGTTACCATCATCATAACTTACTTTGACATGAGTATGACCTAGTGGCCTTAAATATACTCCTTGTACAAAATATATCCCCATGCAACCTTGTCAAAAATGAACCTAAATTTCTCAGGATTGCCTGGTCATTTACTAGCATACTAGCATACTCCAGGGCGTCTCATTTTAACATTTGGACAGACATCAAATAGCCAGTTTTCTAGACTTGATTCATATAGAGATGTCGATTTTAAGCATTCCTGCCAAAACGAATAGATTTCACAGGCTTTGCAAGAATTCTTCTGGCATATCCTGGTATACAAATACTGGATTATACCAGTAAATCTCTGTGGAAAATGTTGATAAATCCTACATAACCAGTATTGATTTTTGCAATCCCACAAAAAAAAACAAAAACTAACATCCAAGCTAATCCTGGCTCAAAATATGGATTTATCAGTAAATCTCTGACAGAGGCTGGTGAAAAGGTTAACAAAAATCCTAACATAAGCAGGAATTATTTTGGGCATTCACAAAAAACTAACAATCCCAAGAATACCATAAAAATCGCATGGGTAAATTTTGGACAGACATGATGCCGATATCAAGTCTCGAAGGCAGGGAGGTCCTTAAACTTTGTAGTGATTGTCCTATGATTACATTTTGTTTTTGGGATGCAGTTAGAGTTCTGGGGTCCTTTTCCCGACACTCAGGTCCTATCCATGTGCATACTATTCAGCCGGAGTGGGCGCCAATTTTCAAGCACTGTGGTAACTGTATGAAAGGTCCAATTAGGAGGACATATCGCATGAGTTAGAGTGTACGCGTAGTAAGTCCTACGCATGAGTTTTGATATGGATTGACCAGAGAGCAAAAAGTACCCCTATATTCACTCTATCTGATTATGTACAGAGTGCACCCAAAAATCAAAAAAACTAGTTCCATCTACCTGAAACAAAGCTTCACATATACATTTTTAAAAAGAACATCGTCCTCGGGCCGCTTGTGTCACCTGTTGTCGCGGTTAGTGAAATAATAGGCTAGCATGATCTTTGACCGTGAGATGTGTTTTTTTACATTGGACCGCAACAATTATGGTTTGCATGTATACTCCCCATAAACAAGTTTGGGTTCCAATTGACTTCAAACTTTTCATATGATTCATTACATTTATGACTTGACCGTCACATGACCTTGACCTCATCAACAAATGAGGATCTTGTGTGTTCCACCTATGATTCAATTTGGTTCCAATAGAACTATTTGTTGCGCGATCCCCGAAATGCCTCTCATTCGTGCCCATTTCCATCCGGGGAACTTATACCAGCCCAACTCGGCTAAAAATATACTGTTAAGGAGCGTACGAAAATACCGCAAACTTACCGTAATCTGTACGGTGCAAACTATATTGTTGTAAAATCGTCCGTTCAGGTGACACTTAGGGGCACATTTACATCGAAAATATCACGTTTGTCGTGGGAAAAAATTTCAACACCAGTGCCTCAATAGTTTTTTGTTCCATAGATATTCTTAACATTTTTGTGAGATTAACTTCACGAAAAGTACTTTGTATGTAATTTTTAAGAGGCCTGTTCGCGACGCGAACGACAACATTCCTTTTGTAAACATGACCTCTGTACAAGTTCCCGGATGGAAATGGGCACCGAATGAGATGCATTTCGGGGATCGCGCACATAGTCTATTGAACTTCAACTTTCCAAATGAGGTCACTTTTACATTTTCAGCCTTTTGCAACTTGACCTCCACTCCTTTGACCGTGTCATGTGACCTTGACCTCATCATTCAACAAAATAGGGGGATGCCATGTGCATCACGCTGTGGACGCCAAGTTTGGTTACACATCCCTCAAGTATGAGGATATTACAGGCAAATGTTTACCCCTTTTTTCCACCACAGACAAAAACACAACATCAACCACAACAGACAATCAAAGGTGGACAAAGTGATCCCTATGTGTCTTCCTGCCTTAGGCAGGGGACACAAAAAAGGAAAGGGCAAACAAACACTCTGCACAGTAGACATATAAACCTTGACAGTGAGATTTTGATTGATACTATTTTTACCTCTCAGGTTTGACACTCATATCAACAATCATATATTGATAATCTGTCTTGAATGATGTCATTACTTCTGCCTAGTCCCTACTTATTTTTGCGCAAGGGTGAGAGTGAGGGCATGCTGTCCACCTTATTTGATGACTTTGTTCTTTACAGATCCCTAGTTTAATGACATTAATTTCCCTCATAAGTCCACCACACGTGAAGCACTATCAGTTTCTCTAGTCTCAGACCAAATTCTCAGACAATCAGCATCAGTTTTACTGCGCTTCATTTTTCTGGGGAATATGGACGAGATGGTGCAAAAGAGACTGGGCGGCCAGAAGAAAGTCCACCATAGAACCAGTTCCTATTGCTACACACTTTGCGTCCCCCTTATCTACGATCACACCATTTGATGGATGGCTGTGCTATAGTGATCTTTCTGACATGGCATGCAGTGCATGTTCTGACATTCTCAAATACTCCAAATTAGACTGTAGTATTTACTCTACATACTGTACAGCATTTGGACTGTACATTAAACAACAAGATAATTGATCAGCAACATGTGTATCCTGAAGGACCTAAGAAGTTGTGATAGTCAGGCAGAATTAGCGACAATCGCGAGTATGTCAAGGTTTGTGCAATCGGCCGCGGCGCAAGACTGTGATTGGTTTGAATGGCGTATGGGCGGGGCATGTTCAAACAAAATATGATTTAAAATGTCAAAAACATGCCCAATTTGAGTCAGGTTTTCGACGCCGGCAACAATAATTCACGCTAAGTAAAATTCTGTTTCAACAAGCTTATTCTCACGGCCGGGGACATTTGTTCTGCACCGTCAAATTACGTCAGACGCGCCAATTGGTCGCCTTATTCTGTCCAGGACTAGAACATGTTTCAGAGAGGATGAAATATTTGCATTAGAGTTAGTATGTCCACTGCACATGTACTAGTAACATGGTTATAAATTTAAAAAAAATACACGATGTGTGTTACAAACTATACATTACCCATTGAATAAGTGTTGTTTAAATTTGTTATCTCAGCTAGATAGCAGCAATATGGTTCTCATAGATTGACCTAGAAATCACTGAGCATGGTTTCTTTAGGGACCAAGCCCCTAAGTTTGGATGGGCAAGTGGTAGTAAAATTGCATTGGACATGTGAAAAATGGATGTCACACAAGATTACGCATTACAAACTTCCACGTTAAATGCTTAAGATACGCACTGTGCTGCAAATTCCTAAACATTCAGAGAGAAAATCTCTATATGGATACCAAGGAAAGCCATGAAAAGCATGGGCACTGCTTGGGCCATTAAGTAAAAGAGTGTCAAATATGTCAACAAAGCAACAAAAACAAAAGAATGGAATTTAAGTGAAAATTCAAATTCAGATCTAACCTCCATCTATTCAAATTAACCCAAAAGCAAGCATGAGTAGTTAATACAATTATCTCGTCACATAAGTTTTCAACTCTAGCCCACCTTCAAAATTATTGTCACCAAGTTTGGTGTGGGAATGAAGTGACCGGTATACAACAGCCTAGTGCAGCCAAAATGAGCAGACATACTAAGAAAAAAGTGATTTCAAATCTTTCCAGAACATTTCAAATGAGAAAAAACACATTTGTTGATTGCATTGAATAACATAATTAAAAACCTTTCTCTGAGCATTCGCCCAATTTTGCCATTGTAACAGCGAAACCTGTTGAAACTCTGGCAAAAGAAGTATGCCACCATTCTCACCTGGGAATCATTTCCCCATGCTGTTACACTTTCTTGAGCTTACTTCAGGCTTAACATGACTTGATTTACACACGTTAAAGGAAGACAAAGGCTCTCCACAACTCTTGAGATCTCCTTTCCAAATTGTATCAAGCAGTTCTACATCCACTTGACCGAAAAACGAACACGGATTCAATCCCGAAGGAACCGTCGCAAATGATTGGACGTGTCTAAAGCATGACTGACATTGCTTATGTGCAAGTAATCAAGACACCTAAGCCCTAATTAAATGTCAGCGAGGAGGTATGCAGAATTCAAGCTTAGTCTCACATATGGCAAGGGTGTCTCTGATTAAAGAGGCACTATCTATTGTCAACCTTGAAGCCTCTTTCACAATACCAAACCTGAGATTTGGGTACTGTAGCGACCCTTCAAAATATACTTCAGAATACTTTGGCTGAATTCTAAGGATGACAAGGTGTAAATATTGCTTTGTTATGTTTACTGGAAATGATAAATCCTGTGTAATACAAGGTCATAAATGATAGTGCCATGCGATTACACTGAATGTGCCATGTATGAACGGCTGACTCAGAGATTCAAAACAGATATTTTTTGTGTAGAATTAAAAATAGTTAACTAGAATGAGTAGTACCTAAAAGCTCAATTCCAAAGTTAGAGATGAATCAGATTTTTCGTGGGTATTCATGCAGTACATTCATTTATGTACAGTATAACCGTGCATAGGATACGGAATTTTTAAAACAAAGTTGTGATTTTCTACATGAAGGACTTCGATTTGGCTAGTTATTTACACGTGATTATTCTATGGACAAGCATTATGTATAAGCCAAAACACAATTTGTTTGAAAATTGAGGGTGCCCTTCCCGGAAAATATCTGAATTCCGCTTAAAGTAACTCAATCAGTGGCGTATAACAGGGGGGAAGTGGGAGGGGTTGAGCACACTCCTGCTGAAAACCCTGAATAAAAAAGACACATACCACCAATGAGGACATATTAGCGGCTACAAATTGCGCAAAAGACACAAAGCGCCCAGATGACAGGTACAATTGGTCAGACAATGATCTACGTGACAAAACTTCAATTGAACAGCACCTATTTATCATGTGAAATCCTCGATGGAAATTCAAGCCTGTCTGAATCTCAGGAGTATTTGACCTAAAAATGCGTGACCTCAAACGTCAACATCGGGCCAAAAATGTGAGGATGCGATGTGAGTATCGTCATCCTGTACGGTGACTTTTTGAGTCGGCTAACCAACAAATCTCGACACGAATGAACAACGAGTTGAGAAATGTTCAATTAAAAAAACTTGATCTGGGTACTTTGTGAACAGGTCCATTACCACGGTATTGTATTACAAAAAGAAACCAAAATCCGTTGTAAAAAATACATATCTGCACGATTTGGTCAGTTACTCTCAGTCAAGCACTGGGGTGTTTTGACCCAATCCCATAATGCATTGCATGTGCCTATACTGTACTGTACTAACAAATGTGCATACTTTTAGGATAAAAAGTGTTTCACAAAAGTTTAGGAACTACAAGGTATTTCACGATCCATTCAAAGATTCCCCTACGTACTAATGCTTTGTGGGTAAATTACCATAAAAGTCAGGGTTTTATTGTGGGATCACATTACCCTATGATGTGAAAATTTCCCAAAACTGGTGCAACTGTGGGAGTGACTCAATAAACCCTCTTGTCAAGCCAATATCCATTAAAATGGAAAATAGGGGCTGTGGTTACCATAGTTACACAGCGATATTTCATATTGGTGTCCAATAATGGGTCTAAGCTTCACCCTGCCCGTTATCATGTTTTTGCTTTGGACACATTCTTCCCTGCAAATTTCAAATATTTTGACTCATTGGGTAGATTACTGTCGCGTCTAAAGTGGAAGAATGAGCTTTCACCGCCGAGTCTCCTTCAAGTCAAAATCTACAGGTCATAGATTTTTACAAATTAAAAATCCAATGGTGTTTTCCAACCCATTAGAAACAGCCCAATACAGGAATCACTTGATACAGTAAGGAACAAATGATGTCCCTTCCAACATAATTTACTGGATAACTAACTGCAATGAAGTTGATTCTTACTTCCTCCCCTCTGGAGATTTTAAAAGGTCATTATTCATTATTTCCTGTCATTCATTTATTTACATCTAAAGCATGTTGAATACCCTCTAAAACCTTATATTAATTATCGTACCACCGGGTATAGCCCCTTCGGCTTTAAGCCCACCCCCATTTTCAAAGAAATGCAGGAAACTATCTCACCCTGGTCGGCTCATGTGGTAGCTTTTCACTATTCTACTTATGTACAGCCATCTTCAGGGTTCTTTAGAGTTTGTGTTGCCTATTTATTTAGTGCACAAGATTGGGAGCAAACTTTATTTTATAATTTTCCATTTAGCAGTGTAGTATAGTAAGATATCACATGACCCAAAAGTTTGCAACAGAAGTTTTTTGGCATTTTTCTGGTTAGTTTAAGGTCAGCTTAACATATCTCAAAAGTTTCCACAAAATCGAAGTCCATAAAGTGTTCAAACTATGAAATAATCAAAATGGGCCGCCGCCATCCGCATTTTGAAAAACATACATCCTCATATCTCTGGCAATAAATGAGCTAAAGGACAAAGAAGATGTCATTTCCTACTAAATCTAGAAGCATAACAATCCTTAAAATTAAGTTTATGAATTAAAATATTCATAGTTGACCTCTAAATCCAATATGGCCGCCATCCGCCATTTTGGACAGTACAAATTCTTTTATCTCTGGGACCATATGGGCCAAAACTAACAAACCAAATGTCCTTTCCTACTAATTCTAGCAGTACAAATCCTGTTTCCATTAATGGGTCTTATGAATTGATGATATCAATCGTGACCTCTAAATCCAATATTGCATGGCTGCCAGCCACCATTTTTACAGTACAAATTCTTTTATTCTGGTACCACATGGGCCAAAATGATCAATATGTGTTATTTTTTTTATTAATTTTTGCTTTTTTTAATTTATTTATAATGTTGTTGTAAAGTTTTAAGAGCACCTTGATGTCTTAAATGGCCCACTGGTCTGCCATAAATCCTCCTATTTGAGTTCGCTATTTTCTAATTAATTTCAGTGTCCATATGATACAGTGCGCGTGTGACTGAGTGTCCACCACCCATGTCTGTTGTGTACTCCATTGAGTGTTGTATGCATCATTTGTTTCAGCACTGTTACCAAATGGCCTCCGTCTACAATGTCATAGTTTTTCCGAACGTGTCGCTAATGTTAGCTTGAACACTCCCTCATGAGTGACACTCATTTTTCCTTTAATACCCTCATTAGAAATCTTTTGAATTAAAATGATTTTTAGTGTGCCTTTGGTGAAAATGCGAGAGCCATATAGAATTTTTTATCACCTATAAATCTATCACATTTGTTCTTACAGTGTAATGTGGAACTCCTTGACAGAAAGTACAATTTCAGCATTATTCGCTCATCATCACCGAACTGGGGCCAAAACACTTGTTAGTAATAATGTCCACAAGCGGTTGTGAAAACTTTTGTTGAAAGGTACCTGTAGCGTATAGCTGATTCCAAGACTCTTATTGCTGACATTGAACAGGACACATTGGTTGTCAGCCTTCATCTTTCTATATCGATTATAAGGATCTAGTTTGGTAGTACAAAATACTCGAACAAGCTCGTAACCCGGGTTACCACGATGACTTTGAAGAAAAACAGATTTTTTTTGCCAACCCCAAATATTCTTGAAAGAGTCTCGTGCAACCTGAAATGCATTGGCAAAGAACAGCTAGGAGCATATGTATCCCCTAAATACGCACGTTCAGGAGATTGAATCATACACATTATTTCCCTATGTGTCTGTCAGACCAAAGTAAAGGTATTACAACAGCCCTCTTCTGCATATTCGAGAAGTACTATCTGTGTCTTTTCTCCAATTTTGGTTGTTGACCTAAATTATGCCTTGGCCAACCTGCTGTTTTGCTATATCAACATCTACATTTCCTTTTTCCCAGCAAATTTGCTGCCTTTGATATGTCTACCCTTATTTGCGATCCTGTTGTTTCAACGTTTATGGTCTGCTGTCTTTTGTGTTCGGTTCCCCAGTGTATCCATTGAAGACAATGGATGCTGGCCTATGGTCACTAGCTTCATCAACTGTGAAGATGCATAATCATCAGCATTGCAACTATAGTGTGGCGTCTCTCTGTTCCATTTCACAAAGCAATGGGAAGAGAACATCCATCAACAACATAGGGATCAGTCTTTGGCACTGTCTTGGCCAGCAGCCTCGGACGAGGGACCCATGTTTCGTAATGGCATCAGAAATTGTGCTTTATCTGTCTTACATAAAAAATGGATGACGGATATGGTGACAGTTCATGCAGACACCTATCTAAAGCAGTTTCTCCAGATTGGTTACCCTACATGAATCTTTGAAATAACAGAGCTTGGTCAATCGCAATATCCGGTTCCTTGACAGTCCGAGAGATGCAAGATGTCTGCCTTTAGTTTCGGTTGTAGGTATATTAGAAAAGTGAGCTTGTTTTCCATTTGTTTGACTTATCTCTGCCTACTTGGAACAAATCTTGTACAGTGACATCGCTCATAGCATTTTATCCCTGTGCAAAATTATTTTCTCAGGGTTTTTCTCCTGTGACGCGAATGCTGTTTCAAACTTGGCTGCAAGCTTTGACCATCCCTTCTTGTCTCTTTCCATATGTGAAGTTATGCTGTTATACATCTTTCACAATTGAACCCTATCAAGCATATCCCGTTGTCTCAATGATGCACTGGTTCCACTAAAACAACAAAAAGACAACACAATGAACTCGCAATACTTAGGATCGGCAAACTAGTGACAGCTAACTGCAACAAAATTTGCTGGAAAAAGAACACGTTTCTCTGATTCTCTCAAATGCTCTGGAAATCAGGCTCTCAACTATTGCCAGAGACTGTCACGTATCTAAGCAGAAGGAGCTCTATTTGAATAGCAAAAAGGGACCCCCATGTCATAAAAAATCCATATTGGCAAAAACACGACCTATTGATACTTGTTCTCCCACTATGGCGAAGATGAGTGCTGAATGCCATTTACTTTTCGTTCTGCAGAGAAACGAAGGAAATATGGTGTATGATAAAAGCTCTGCAGCGCGTATTCAGTGATACATTTTTTGCTCTAATCGGCTGGTTTCCCATACATTTTCAGGTTGCCATAACTTACTTCATGAATATGTGTGGTGGCAAGAAGGTCAAGTAAGTATTGTGCCCTGTGTTACGAAGCTTTGTTTGTACTCCAATATGGATCCCGAATCCCCCTATTCAATGGTCAGCAATCGGAGTCTTTTTATGTTAAAGGCATACCAGGGCATAAACCACAGACTAACATCGGTAGAAACCACGATGGGTTTGGTGCAGGATATAAGCAATTCCCTCTTTTTCTTAAGAGGGCCGGCCCGTGATTAGTACAGATGTCCTCATAAGACATTCCAGATGTGGCATTGAAGGAAGAAATGATCTCTGATGGCTGACCATGTAGATTCTTGGGTCTCAGACTGGAGGGGAGGTCCCAGAAGATCGTACTGACCCGCCGGGACGAGAGTCTATACTCTTGAGTTTTTAGACATCATTTGCAAAATTATTCAGGAGCCCCTCCTCATAAAACTCCGGTGGAAGAAGTTGTAGTTTGCCTCTAACTGCTCTTTGGTGTTTATAAACCAAGATGTCCAACACAACCCCTCCGCTTCAAAACTTCCACTCTAGGAGAACTTATGTACAGCTATAGCCAGTTGATGGTGCAAGACTGAACTGGTCAAAGGACTGGGGCTGGATAGTACAAGGGAATTGCTTCCCCTCTTGATGAACAAAAGTCCTCTCCAGAGTTAAAAAACCCAACTGCAAATTATCTCATGCGATTTGGGTTCTTCAGTATGCATCACAATGAAAGGTATCTGCTTAAAGAATGGAATGCACCATAGCTTGTTGACATTCATGTGAAAACATGTGGCAGACCATTCTCAAATGAATGAAACTTGAAGCACTAAATGTAATAGTGTGGTCGATCGTTTGTTGCACACAAGTGTCTCTGCCCACATTTTTGATGATATGAATAATGTGAAGCTGTACTTACTGTCTGTTACTTGGAGAATTGCACAATTACACAGTATACAACCTATTTTGAACTGGTGATACCTATTTATAGACCGATAAAATTCAAAATGGCTCTAAATTTTGGACAAATAGCCCACAAAAAAATCATTAAACAACCACTTATGAAGTTTTCTTATCAAAACTTAACAAACACCTTAGTTTTCTATTTGCCACCATCCTGGTATCGATATCCCTTCCCCAACAGCCCCACCCCCCCCTCTTTAACACCCCGCAACACCACCCCCTCCCCAACTTCCCAACAACACGAACACCCCCCCAACACCCCCGCCTCACCCCACCCCCTCCCACATCCAGCAACCGCCCCACGCCTCCCCAACACCCACCCCCCTCTGTTCCAACATGCTGATGGCAGCATATGGGATTGAGAGGCCAAGATGAGTCTCAACTAATAAAACCATTTTAATGATTTGTTATGCTGAGAATTAGTAGGAAATATATCTGTGTTTGTCCATATTTTGGCCCATCCGGGACCAGAAATACAGTAATTGTACTTTTCCACATGGCGGATGGCGGCCATATTGAATTTTGAGGTGAAGGTGATAGCTCAACTTTTAAAAGCCCATTTTAATGGATTTCTTACAATGCTATAATTATAGGAAATGACATCTTGTTTGCTCTTTTAGCTCATTTATTTGGCCAGAGATAATGAGGATTTATGTTTTTTCAAAATGGCGGATGGCGGCCATTTGTTTATGTCATAGTTTTGAACACTTTCGGGACTGATTTTATCAACTTTTGATATTTTTATTAACGACCTTATACGAACTACCAGAACATGCCAAGAAACCTTCTGTCTGGTGCATTTTGTTGGGGGTTATGTGTGTAGCATGTCATAGTTTTGATCCTACTAGTGGTTGCCTTTGATGCTTAAACAAACAACTTTGGATTAATCAAGTATTCATGCAACAGGGGATGGCTTACTTGTTTGTTTAGAGAACAACATTTTAAAACTGGAACATATAACACTTAATTTTTATTTTTAAAAAATAAGAATATTTGCCCACACTCTGCAAATCTGATGCACGCCTTCAACGGAAACTACGAATCAATTTGCCTTTGGCCTAAGAACGACCATCAAAAATACGCCAGCAGGAAAAAATGGAAACTGTTTACTGGTTCTTTCCTCCTACCTCACCTCGTTTCACCATGCTGACATGTAGGAGGACCAACTCATTTTTTGCCACACACAAGTACCGTGACTGGAGTTCTGACAGTTTCATTTAAGCTCCAGACGCCAAAATCTACTGTAGACACCATTAAAGGCAAGGATATTAACACGTCTGTCCTGGATGGTATATTTGGTGGCCCGATCACGGGAATGATTGGGTGGCCGCAAACATTGATTTTGTGCTAGTGACTGAGATTCTCATTGGTTTTAATATAGCTGCTCACAAATTGTTTGTCCCAACTCTGAAATTGTATGATTCCTTTTAATGGGGTTTTTTTTTAATAATTAATATTCTAAAAAGGTTTCAAATATTGATGTTAAAAGTCAAAATTTCATATATTGATCACTTCCTGATCTCCTGTCATTCCAGTTCAATGTGTTGGAGAGCGTGGCCTAGAGTTTAGGGTGCCTTTGCCTGTGGCGCAAACTCACCAAAAAATCGTGGTTCGAAACCCGGTGGGGTTGACATGCTGGGATTTCTTCGGGAGCTCAATTCTGGATTTAATCTGTAGACGAGCTATTATTATACAGAACCACCCTCCTCCATGGTTCACGACTTGGAATTGGTCAAATGAATCATGAAAGCATCCCGTCCTTCGGATGGGAGGTTTTTTTAGCCGTCGGTCCCCTTGTACAGAGATCACCCTGTACATGCCCATCACAGGCATTGGTCAAATACGAGTAGGGTGTCAACCCCTGACTGTTCCCAATCCACCCCGGTCTCAAAGCAGGCCATTTAGAGCATCCTATCATGGAACAGGGGCGTATCCGGATTTGAAACCACCTCAAAAATACCGGGGGCGGAAAGGCTAATCTTGTCCAAAATGGGCTGAAATTTTTTGCAAGAATTTGCAGAATTACCGTGAGGGCGCGCGCCCCCTCCGCCCCCCGTCCCTGGTCCTCGAGCGTGGATACACACGGCTCCGGATCAGCTACTCAGTTGAAATAAATCCTGACACCCTCCACAATAGCC
The DNA here is from genome assembly GCA_023653785.1 of Ophioderma brevispina. Taxonomy (NCBI): domain Eukaryota; kingdom Metazoa; phylum Echinodermata; class Ophiuroidea; order Amphilepidida; family Ophiodermatidae; genus Ophioderma; species Ophioderma brevispina. Next base: position 35,404 of record JAMKCH010005260.1, on the reverse strand, counting down.
ATTACCAATGACTTTGGATATCGCTTTGAAAGAAAGTTCAGAATGTCCACTTTCCTCATATTGTCGTTAATTCTAAACAACCAATAAATTTTGTCTTTTTCTGACCCAATGCTTTCCCATTTCAATCAATATAATACACAATTAAAACAAATTAAGTCACTTTGACACAGAAAACATATCAGTGGGAAGCCCACCAAGATATTTGTCAATTTGTTAACAAATTTTGGTATAAAAATTATCAAACTTCGATTCAATTTTATCTAAATTGTGTCAAAAATTTGACAAATTATTTTAGTGCAGTTTCCCAGGTCCAGGGAAAGAGCTAATTTCAAAGTTAGAGATGAATCAGATTTTCTGTTTTGTGAAGTAAACATTTATACACAGTGTAACAGTGCCAAAGGATACCGTGTATAACAAAAATTCTGGATCCGGAATTTTATAACAAATTTGTGATTTTCTATATGAAGGACTTCGAATTGAGCTTAGTTATTTTAAACAGTGATTAGTATATGAACAAGAATTATGTACATGCAAAAAACATGATTTGTTTGAAAATTGAGGGCGCCCTCCTCTGGAAATCTCTGAGTCAGCCTTTAGTACACCTCAATTTCTAATCCAGTGTTATGTGCTGTAATAAAAACACTCCTACAATACACCTTACCAACTCCAGAAGAGCTCTTTACAGCTCACATGGCTATTTGAAAACCAAGGATCTGGAGGACCCAAACAATATATTACTGATATAAATGTAGGTCCTACCCATAAATCCCCTAACCGGGACCCATGCTAGGCAATTTCATAGCCCTCGCACACCAGAACTTTAGTGATAAAGAATGGCAATTACTTACCTCCCATCGGCAAAATTGTGTGGGCAAATCAGCTGATATCGGGTTTGAGTTTAATTGAAAAATGGCCTCGAGGCGAGTATAGAGCAGGCTCCGGTCAAAATTGCAGTCTCCCTAGCTTTCAGCAAAGGTTCAACTTCACTACACTAAAACAATGGAACTGCTAAAGCGAATCTGGGCTCGAAGTAGCCCAAAGTCTGGGTTAAGTGCTCACATGACACAACCTTTTGGGGTTTACTACAAAATTAAGCTAAGGCATTTATTGACAAACAAAGCGATTGTTTCAACCTCTGTCAGTGCCCAGGATTCTGAAGGGCACCCACTTTCATTCAAGCATTATTTGAAGAGTCACACTCAATTTAAGATGCATTACATTCAAGAATACAAACAATATGATACCTTCTAGTGCATCAAGGCAACTGGTTAGGGGCACCGATGCAAATTGCCCTCGGTGCCTTCGGTTATTTTGCACCCGCTTGCAAGGTTATTATGTTAGCACATTCATGCCAGTACAACAACTATCAAAATATGAATTTTGATGATTTTTTTGATGTTTTGGGACCAGCAAATCGCTGTCTTATCCCTTTAGTCTTTCACAAGTCTTTTGCAAAATGCCAAGTCTTACAATTTGAGAAGAAGACAATCCAAGCCCTTATAGACCTCACTCATAAAACATTTTTGTTACTGGTGTGTCAAGTGACAGGTGTTGACAATGGTGTCACCTTCCACGGGCCAATCTACATTAACTCTGGTGTTACGTTAAAAACAAAAAAAGAAGACTCGTCTCCTTCACTCACCGTCGTTACTGTTTACCAAGAGTCTCCTTATCCTAACAAGTCTTACATGTTGACTTAGTCGGAAATATCATGCTGGAATCTGTCAGTGTGTTTTGGTATAGTGTGCCTTTAAGATCCTCATCTCTAATTGTGATCTAGTGTCTCAAGGTTCTGTAAACAAGATCCATTCTTCATGTTATAATTACACACACTTACAACAACCTTACCCTACTTCACCAACTTCATCACTCATGCATATGGCTATACTTGAATGCTCAAAACTCAAGATATTCACAATGATCTCTCTTGGTGGAACTTGTGAATACAAACCAAGTTCCTACCCCTGTGTTGAAAAATTGGCTTTCTCTCCTTGGGAGTTGAGGAAGCTTTTTGCCTAAATTGGTGTCCAGAGCATCAATGTTGCAGTAGCCTATAATATGATGCCATGCAAAGACAACAACAACATCCTTTCACGTACCTTATCATATTATTTACAATAGAAAATGCACTTACTGCAATTTTTGTTTTAATTTTACAGCCAGGTTTTGGCATCTATATTATATACCAGAGTATTAATTCCATCTGAGATGAACTAAGCCCAAAATTTGGTTTTTATATGTATGATAATACAAATGCGCCTTTAAATCAATTGCCATATTAAATGGTTACTTCATTGTCATACTTAATGTTTAAACTAATAAATATGATGTGAACCCACTAAATATGCAACACTAATCTGCCCAATAAATTTAGCTTCTGACATAACAACTAGATTAAACTCTTGTTATTATTTTTTGCATACCTGAACCTTTACATGGGAATGAGAAGGTATTATTATTTAACGACACACCAACAATATTGTGTCATAAGTGTCCTGAGATACATTATTTAATATTAGGGGTGATTAATGATCTATATACTTCTTTGAATCTTGATGATGGTGGAAATGATGACTATGTTTTTTTCACATCTTCATCCATGGTCCTTTAACATACTTAAATAAAATTATTTTTCATTAGGTAGGCCCAGGAGTCAATGCTATTCAGCAAGTGTTTTTTCTACACTAACTTAAAAGTTACTTTCTTTTTATTCTTAATTTATATACATGATTGAAATTCCTAATCGTGTGAAAGCCTGTTTTTGCCATCTTTATAATGCATACCCAGTGCATTAATTCACACCTTAAATAAACTAGAAAATACCATCTTCATATTAATCACAACTGCGCCTTTAATCACATACAATTACAATAGCGAAATGGTTACTTAGTACATGCCATAGTTGAAATGATATGAATGTGAACTCTGCAAAATGCACATGAATCTAGCTTTATTTGTTTTGTTCTTTGTAATAAATTCATTTTTTTTCATGCGACAAGTGATATAGGCCATCATTAGCCATCTGGAGGCCTAATGCAACCTTATGACCTAACCGGTGTATTAAATTATAATTTGAATTTCACACAGAACCACCTATGCCAAATTTTAATGAAAAAACCTTTAAATAATATTTGAAATTGATAGAATTCCTATTTATTATCCATGTTCATTTCAAAGAAACCACATTTTTTTTTCTGCTATATATTTTAAGTGTCAATATTTTAATCTGCAATGTGACCTAATGGATGTATACTCAAAGTGTCGCATGAATTTGCAATGGAGCTGTTGAATCCTTCCAAACCACGCATTTTAATAATGATAGTACTTCCTAACTTCGATTTTTGTTTCTTCCCTGATCTCACTCTACACTTTGCATGTAACTTGACTTTCAATTAACCTGTTTGTGTCAAATGCTAGACTATTATGTCGTGCAAATCACTCATTATTATGTTGCTTACAAATATGTAAATTATTTTCTAATGTCTCAATCTCAATTAAGCATACATTGTTTACACAGCTCAGAATTCCACACAGGCCATGCTAAGTTCAGTTATCTCTGCTTTTCATCAATTGTCAAAAGGACGTAGTGTCATTAGATGTCTGGTATTACAGGTGGTGGGGTCAGTCACACTTTGTAAAACAATCATTTAATATTCATCAATGTAACTTGTACTATATCAACCGTTTTCAACCACTGGCACTCAAATTAGGCTAATTTCATCCCCCTGATCTACTAACAATATTTTAAGACTTTTAAATCCAAAGTATTGATAATAAACAATTTCACATCAGTAATATGTGACAAGCTCAAGGTTACTATAACATACTCTATCAATTTGTTACCTTGCCCCAAGAATAGACAACACGTTTGCATATTTAAAACTTTGGCCTCCATATAGCAGTATAAATGCCACTGGTGATTTGTTGGACGTCAGTTGAATGATTATAGGCCTATCAACCAGTACAACTAGTACATCTAGCAAGGTCAATTGGTTATTAGACTATGCTGGCAAATGCAACGCCTCTCTAAGCCACCTTCGATAATCCATGGCTTCAGCTTCATCACGCATTGATCTACATTATAGGACAACAGACAAATCACCATATCTTTGCCTACCAACAAATTCAGCAAAAACACAAAGGGCCGAACAAATGCCAAAACGCAACATCCGCTCCGAATTTTTTAAAATCCACACATAAATTTTCAAAGAAATGTCATTTCTGCTTCCCTGCAAGTTTCAAAAGATTGGACAAGACATGAGAGACTATTTAATGAGATAATATTGGGTTTTCCTACTCTAATTTGCTACGGGATGACATAGCCTAGATATATTATAGGCTAAAAAAAAAACCTTGAACTTTTTACGGTTCACTTTCAAATTTGGATTGATCACAGACTTTGCAAGATACACTACTCTCAAATCCCAATTATTTTACCAGGACAACACCACACACTGCAAAATTCCATGTCTCTTCCCCAGCGAGTCACAAAATGTTGACATGGTGAAGAACATCAACAGTTTTTTAGAAATGTTACATCAGAAATGCAAATTGATTCAAAGTCGTTCCTATTTCAGAATACTATTGGACCTGTTTTTTGATCTGCGACAACGCCCATCACTGGGTTCTGTACCCCCAAAAATTCTATGCAGTACCCATGAACAAATATAAATCTTACCTTTACTGTCCATTAATTCAAAGCGCGCTCTTTGATTGGTTAGTTCACTGCCCATTAATCTGCAATAATGGGTCGCGATTGCGCCTAGTGCTGGATGCAAAGTGACATTCTTTTCGGCGCGTGTCCCCACCACTATAGGCCGCCCAGCGCTAACCTTTACGCGGAGGAAACAAGACGCGCGCTGTAAAGACGTTAAGCAACGTTCTTTTTTAGTAAAAATTGACCTTTTTTTCTGTTTTATTTTTTTTAGACATAGACATTATTTTATTCACACCGCATCTCCATTTACATTAATGACAATACAATAACGTATCGGAATTATAGTTTTTAAAGCAATGGGGAATTATCAGTGGATATGCAGTATACTCTAATGAATACAATAAGCATCCATTTTAAATCTATAAATGTATATCATTTTATGTGAGTTGTAATACAGTTAAGATTTGGTCATTTAAACACAAATGATTATAGAAAGATATAATAACCTGTGAACTAATAATAATAAGCTATGGGGAATATGTGGTGTGGGAGAGGCCATTAAGATCAAAGGAACTTTAAGATTGACCCACCCCCGTTATAAAGTGGGACGTATTGTGGGCTATCAAAGGCGGGACAAAAACCAAAACAAGACGGACAAACAACACAGGACAGGACCGGGGTTACAACAGGAAGTGATGTCAATAATGTGTATAATATCAGGGTAGCAAACCTAACAGTTTGAATGGCTAAGTGTAATGAGTGCTATATCGTGTAAGAGTCAGCAAATAAGCCAACGAACTGGGGCTAAAAGAATGTTTAAATAATAGGCCAAGATGTTGGCGACAGCTACGGTGTATACCAATTTAAAATTTGATAGTAATTTATAAATGTTAAACCGAGTAAGGGTATAATTTATGCAATGTAAGTTATGGTAAAATTAAGCGGATGATTTACATAAAACATGAAAAACCAAAAGTAAAGAGGATATACTAATTAGTAATTTGGAAATAAGTTGAACTTTAAATTTGATTTAAGTTATGACCTGCATTTTCCTGATTTTAAATTTTGGTCAAGGATTCCCTATCCTAGGACCGAAGTTTGATTGAGTATTAGTTAAGTTCAAAGTTGTGTTTAATTTGGCATAATTGTTGGCATGCATGTCTAGTGTTTATATTTATGATTCTTTGTGTTATTAAAAAGTTTTTCAAATGATTTGGAAGGTTATTGTTCATACGGTACATGAAGATTGCTGTTTGACGCTTAATTTATATCGAATATGTTAAGTGTTTTTAACTTATTTCAGTTTTGGGTAATAGAATAGAATAAACCTGCGATGTCCCTGTTTATGCCGAATATGTGTCCATGCCGGCAGTAAAAACATTTGAATAATGGGTCTCTGCTTTGCCTCGCCCATTAATTCATGTTTTTACTTACCTCGGACACATTCTTGCATAAACATTGAAGCATCTACCCTTTATTTCTTATATATGTGCCTTGATGGGTGCTTGTACCTCCTCTAAAGTTTTAACCCCCTGGGCACTACTCTCCTATCTTCTACCAGCATCTAAGCACTATTTTTTGGTCACTTGGAAAGTATATTATATAATGAGCAATCAATAGATCGGTAAGCATGATGTTATGGGTTAAAACAGAGGTCTAGAAGCACTATTTGGATTGGTGCTCGAAGCCTATCTCCATGTTGTTAAGCCTTTAATGACCAATCAGACATATTGTTCTAAGGTGTTAGTTCCCAGTGGATTAATTCGCCTTGCCACCATTGATCGTATATCTTATCATCCGTAGTCCCTCACAATAATAATTGCTCAATTTGGTTAATTTGAAGCTATTCATTCTCAGACCATATTCCCAATCATTAGAATTCCATTAAAATGAGAACAAACAAGCTACACCCTAAAAACACGTGGGTCTTTTCCGGGGTTCAATAGTCAACTAATTCACACTACGCCTGAATAGGGTCAATTTTGACCCTTTTCGTGTGTCAAATTTTGACCACTTTTTCGGGTAGTGTGCATAGTTGATTAGTAATGATTACTGACCCCGGAAAATGTCCACATTGTTTTTAGTGTGTAGTAAGTAGGTCAGTGATATTTGAATGACTTCTTCAAAACCAATGAATTAATGTTTATGAAATCCCTATACAGAAATATTCGGATGGAAGGTTTAAAACCCATCCCAAAACTCCTTACTGTTTCTGTCAAGCAATCTGAAACCAAATGTCAATAGACGTTTTTAGATTGGGATTCCTCGAAACTTACCCATATTAATTGGCAACAAAACATTTTAGTGGACTTCTTTTTTTGAGGATGCTATATTTTCAATTTGATATCAAAAGTTCAGTCATGTGAACTTATCTGTAGCACATACTTGAAATCTTAAATGGTCATTAGGAAATTGCAATGGGATATATAGGATCACAATAAAGCGATGGTACTTCATCATTTAAAATTGATTTCCGTAAATGCCGTCATTCCCACTACACTGATCTCACTGAAAGGACCAAAGGTAAGTGAATCCCCAACCAGCTTTAAAGGCTGACTCAGGATTTCGAAATATAATTTTTGTGTGTCATTAATACAAATAGCCAATAGAACTAAGATAGTCACCTAAATGTCATTCACCAAAGTGTGAGATGAATCTGATGTTTCATTTTCTGTAAGTAAGCGTTTATGTATAGTATCATAGTGCCATAGGTAGTGGGTAAAACTAAATTCCTGATCCGGAATCTTTAACCAAGTTGTGATTTTCTATATAAAGGATTCAATTGAGCTTAGTTATTTCCCACAGTGATTAGTATTGGACAGCATTATAGAAAGCAAAACAAAGACTTTGTTTGAAAATTGAGGGCACCCCTTGGGCAAAAATCTCTGTAAGCCTTTAAGTTCCGATGACCGAAATATGAAAAAACACCTTACCATAGTTTTTACAGCCTGCATAAAATGTGTGTCACAACCCTAGTTAAATAGCCGAGCACAATGCATTGTCCGGCCTAACCAAAATATTTCCGCGCATTGTCAAAACATGCCCACATTGATCAAATACAGGTGCCACATATTTCCTTGCTGCATGACCTCTTCACTGCTCTTTTCACTGTCGTACCTGTTTGCTCTTGGAGTTTTTGGTCCATGTAATTTGCGGGCCCAATCACACCAGCGGTTGCATTCAACCTCGGGAAAATCTTGTCAGATTCTATCAGAGTCCACATCTTATTGTCCTTTTATTTCATGTCACTTCAATAATTTTGATAGATCTTTGATTTTTTATATTTTTTATGCCAAAGAGGTCTTCACCAACTAGCTCACTTAAAAATGCAAATGGGCGCCCCGTCACGCAGAGTGCCCATCTCTCTGTCCTTGGCGTTTGGCCAGACTCCCCCCTTCATATATGTTCTGTGGGGGGCTTCGCCACTCCTCCCTGCACAGCTAGTCTGTGTTCACTTCCCAGCATATGCGGGGTACCCATAATCCTGGGTGGAGAGCAACAAGGTAAAGTCCCTTGCCCAATGGCACAACCTTGGGGACAACAGGTGCTCAACCCACAACCTTATGCTTATGAGGCGAGCGCTGATCCACTGTACCACGTGTGGCCCCCCTCCCTCAAGGTTCAGAATATGTCTATATTTTTTCCCTTGGCAAATTCATTTTTGAAGTGCAGTGTTCTAACGAATACCCAAAATACATTTAGAACTTGCTTTTTGCCTATACAGCCCTCTAAGAACCTTCTGATGAATTATTGTCCACCAACAGAAAACCTGTAATTTCACACAGGCAAGCATTTTGGCTCTTCTTATAGGCATGATGATTTCTTAAAGAGAACATGCGGACATTTCCAGACTGAGAAGTGGCCCTCAATTTTTTTTTCGAGCCCAGATTTTTGCAAATTTGGATGCTTACCAATGCATAAATCGCACCTGAAGTGAATAAGCCATAATGCCCTCTTTATGTCAATAAAATGAGATTTAGTATTTCTGTCATGCCTAAAGACCTTCAAAGCATGGTTTCCTTTTTGGGGACAATTAGAATAGGGCAGTTCAAACAAAGGTTGGTGGTTTCTCTTTCGTGGTTGTTTTCCAATAACCTTTCAAAACATCTATCTAGATAGGTGTTCTACAACCGCTCAAGTGCAATTTGAGAGGATTTTATATCCTCAAAAATCCTCCTTTCACTTTAAGTGACATGCATTATAAGTAATTATGCAAAAACCTATGTAGGAAACTGGGTGCCACATTCGTTGAAATGTCCTTCCTTGTGTCCCTTGAAACATAAGTTAATTTGGAAAAGGTAACAAGAAATTGCCTCAGAGTAACTACAAACTACTATATATCATGATTGTGTGCCTCAAAGATGAAATGATCAGTGGTGCAACTACATTTAAGAAAATTACAGCTTTAATGCAAGTAATAGAGACACAGCCTCTCAAAGTGCATTGTAATGAGAAAAAATAGACAGCCCTGTAAGGAGTCCACCCACAAACTAGCAAGGTTTCATCCATGTGAAGCCACATTTGGCTCAACAATCTACACGAATCATTGGTGTACTGTATGTCTTGAGGTAATCTGATTTGGTGCGCATGCGTGTTGTCGACTTTTGTGTGTTTTCGCAAATGCGAGTCGGTCGAACAGCGACGGGCAATCTCGTTTGTGATGATGCTCAAACTTACGGAACCGTGAGAGCCCACGGGCAAAGCGTCGCATGTGTGAAGCGTAGCCAAAAATAGTAAGTAGCTGACAAGGTTTGTAGTGAGAGCCAAGCAGGTTTAACCAAAGAACAAAAACAGAACAAAAAGGATCAATGCGGCATTACTGTTGCAAGTTGTTTAGCCACGCCCAACAAAAATACTACCCAAATTGCTGAAATTGATACTCATAAATCATTGCGCTCTTTTCCTCAATGTTTCACTAACCTTCATCTCTAGCAAAGAACAAGGCTTCCGCATTTGCCCATATGTATATAAGGTAAGTAAAAGTTGTTTTATATTTTAGACGTTTTCCCTATAGCTACCTATTCCTAGACCCGATATTTCTTGTTCCTTATACTAACTGTTCTAGATCCAATCTTTTCTATTCCATAGTTGAGTATTAACATGCTCCATCACATGTCTTCATCTCTTATAATATAATTTAAAAAACTATAAAAAATTAAAAAAAAAAAAAAAAAAAAAATAACAATGTTTTGTCATCAGAAGTGAGAGTATGGGTAACCTTTGGTCTAACCACTGCCTGGCCCTCAAGCCAAACTCAGTTGACGTCAGAGGTGGTATATATTCTTACTCAATAAACTCTGTTACAAATATCGTGCATCACTGCATTCCGTTATTTCAGATACTGTTTATACCACTTTTGCTCTAGGAGCTCAAGCGCACAAGTCAGTCAGTTGGCAGGTCCAACCGAAGTATATCATACTGTGAAAATTGTTGGACATGGTCTTTTTATGTAGCATGAAGCTGTACAAATCACTAGGCAAACAGCCTGCTATTATTATAATACTTTTCCTGCACACATCTGGCAGTTTTCAATCTATGAAAATCAGTGCCGCATATATATCCTGATACAGCCCGCTCGCTAACCTGCCCCCTTTGAGGCGTGGTAAGTGGGAACATAAAGGGGATTTCACCTTACGCTTTATTCGAACTGGCTGCAATGTTCATGTACAGTTGTGACCCCTCTGTACACGGGACCGCAGCTTAATAAACACGCCTCCTACGAATGATGGCATGCTTTTCATGATTCATTTTCCAAAGTCCACATGAGCCTGGAGGATAGCGCTATCCTGGCTTTTAATCAATAGACAGATCAAATCCAGACTTTCGTACCCCCGGATAAACCTGCAGGTCCCTCACTGGGATCGAACCCAAGAAATTTTTGTTAAATTTGCTCCACAGGCAAGCCCCCTACCATTGGAGGCACTCTCTCACCTGTGGCAGTTTATAACTTACAAACCTGCACCACATAATTTAATCAATCATCATATTTTTTGGGCAGCAACTGGTGAATGAAATATTAAATGAATGGGTAGCGAAACCCACACCCATTTCAACTCATAGCACAACACTTATGCACCCAAGCATTGGGGAGTATGGTTTCAAAACTATAACTATTAACAGGAAGGTACAAATCCACAACCTAACCTTTCAATTAGTAAAAAACAAACACCCATGTCTCTACACAATCTTGACTCCGGGTAGGCCAATGTTGAATTGAATAAATGCATAATAAATGAGCATGTATTCTTTACCAAACCACTCTTTTTTATTACACACAAATCACTAACCTGAATAGATTCTGTGATGAGAAATCCATCCAGCAAAGACATGAAAAGAACATGAAGAAGGGAAAAAAACATTATCATTGATTTAATTATATTTTGTACTATCAATAGTCACAACATGCAACAAGAAATAAAGGGCCAATATTCCAGAAACTTGTTTAGCTAAAAACGCATTTTAGCTTAGAATCGCCGTAATTTAAAATTGCATTTAAGTTTTTTTTTTTTTTTTAAGTAAAATTAACCATTTTGCTCTTAAACGAGCTTCAACACAAGTACCACGGTGTTATTTAAGATGCGAACTAACTTGCATGTATAAAAGGCCTATTAATGTTTTTAATGGTTGAGTGCACAAGTGTATAATGGATTTCCGTAGCGTTTAATGTGATGCCCCAAGCTGGTTGAGAATTATATGCCCTTGCTGTTGTCAATTGGACTGCGCAATGAGCCGTGAATTGACCAAAACACACAACACTTCTTAAACTAACCCCGTGCCTAGTTTATATTTCGCGCATTTTTTTTGGCTAAGTTAAAATTACGTGTTTAATTTCAAACTTCTTTCTGGAATTGCGTTTAACTTAAGCGTACGTTCATCTCATATATTTCATATATAAACGTTCTCTTTAGCTCAAAACTAGCGCTAACACAAAACACCTTTTTGGAATACGGGGGGCCTAAATGTTTGCATCCCTTAGGAGCCATTATCGGTGACTTTTCTTGATTTTGAAAGATTGTTTTTCTTCAACTTTTGCACATTTATATAGTTTGTTAAAGGCCTAAAGGAATTGAAAACAAGGTGGTTTCTCGAACCACAAAGGCCCCCCCCCCCCGCTCATCGCGGTAGTGTTAAAAGGAGGAACAGTAACATAACTTAAAGATCACACACAGGGAGGATTATGAAGGAACCAGAGAGGCTCCTACATAGCAGTTTTCAATACCTTGGATGACCCCAGCTGACCTTTAAAAATTCAGGTATCAATGTTGACTACACCCACCAAGTTTCATGACCATACAACCATTTGTAGTTGTTTGACCTTGGATGGCCCACATGACCTTGAAATGACTTACAAAAATTGTCAGCACTGAATGTTGACCGCACCCACCAAGTTTCATCATCCTAACACATGTTTAATGGATTGAACCTTGAATTACCCCCACAAGACCTTGAAATGACCTTCAAAATTTTCAGCACCAAATGTTGAGCACAACCACCAAGGTTCATCATCCTACCACAATTGACAAGGTTTTATTTTTTTTAAATCAATTTTTGACCACATGTACCTTTGAACCCATGGCACACTGGACCCATCCTCTGAAAACTCATCTGCCGCTTACCTTAAGCACATAGATGGTGCAAAGAGTGACCACCCATACTTGTCTTAGATCAAAGTATCGGTTTGACAAGGTTTATACAATCAACCCATTTTGAGTCAGCACGAGAGTTACTTTTGAATTTGATAAAATATCCTTACTTAAACATAACTGATAATTTCTGATTATTTGACTAATATCCTTATGAATACAGATGAGATATAAGAATGCAGGAGATTTTTTAGTTCGATAAGACTGGGATTAAGTAAGGATTAAAGTATTAGGATTAAGTCCAGGTAGATGATAAAGTAAACATATATTCACAGTTAATCTTAAATACCATGTACCTTTCATATAAGGAATACAATTATATTGACCTGAAATCAAGTACTAAATGTTTTTTTTTTTTAAAAGGTTTTATATAAAACTTATTTTATCATGAGGAATCTCTCCCATTTTTTTACTGAGATTTAAACTTTTACTTCCATACCCATATTAATCTCAATCCTTAAGAAGCAACCGAGTATTTGTGCATCACATCATGATGGTTTGTGTCACAATTATCAAATGAAGGTAAAATGCTTTGATCTGCAGTGAGAGAACCTTATCCTCAATACAATTCGTCATGTGAATGCAAAAAGGTTGTAAATGCAATAGCTGCCTTTTCATAAATTTCCATCAAGACATACTATTATCCATTCTTTGGCCAGTGCTCTGTTCTCCTGTGCAACTGTGTCACCTGAAGAGCCACTTCAGAGCCACTTACTCAAGGAAAGAGAAATTGAGATATCCTAATACATGGCAGCACACAGATGTATCACATGGCAGCTATTGCCTATTATGACACAATGAATTGCTTCTTGACTCTATTGGCCAATAAAATGATCCTTTAATACATGCTTTGAGCTTTAAGGAAACCCTTACCACCAAGTAAAGCCATTTTCAAGTTGGATTCAACACAGAACTTGTACATCAGCGCATGAGAACTAAAACACTGCAGCAACTGTTCCTAAAAGATAGACGCAATTTGGCTACCCACAAGATAAAATGTGAGAGCACTTTTCGTTGGTGTCAAAATATGAGGAGATGTGCAGATCAACATGAACAAACTAAGATTCCCACGATGCATCCTTTGCCAAGAAAACCCTCTCCAGCAATATAGCTGTGTGGATAAATTAAGGTGTCATCAAAGATACTTCACAATTGAATTTTGAGCCTTTTAAGTTAACATATCACATCCTCCGATGCCTCATATTGAGACGAACAGCGGCACTGATGAGAAGATAAATGATGGCTGTTAGTCCGTGTCTATTTGCAGGAAAACACAATGAATTTGGCATCGAATAACATCACAGGTTCCTGGAGTGTAAACATCTATGAATGTGAATTGACAGCAAAGGCATACAGTTTGATTTCTTCAAGGAAGTCAAGACTCAAACTCAACAGGAATTACATGGCCCCACACAGATTGTTTTGTTTATATGCAAATTATGTAGCTCATTAGTATTCAGGAAATAAAGATACTTGACATAACTATAACACATAAGAATTCAGAGAGGTTGACCTATCTGCAAAATGACCAATGATTTTACCCTGGCAAATTATACATATTATAACACAACTGTAAGTTAGCTAAAGATGAGCATACAACAAAATATTAAGGCAGATATGAGCAGAAATGGTGCTATTTCAATGGACAAGCCAGACATTTCTGGCAAAACTGTATGATATATTGATCACACCATACCTTAACCACCAACTTAGAATGAGGGTATCGAATGAGTGCTGGTTGTAGTTAAAAAGTAAAATGAGACCAAATAGTTAGATTTGGTTCATATTTGTCCCCCTTACTAGTTGGTTTTTTTTTTTTTTTTTTTTTTGTATAAACTCACTGCACTCACTGCACTCACTCACTCACTCAACATTCCCTCACTCACCATGCACCACCCAATCCTAGTACTTAAGCACCTACTTGAATCATCAATCAATCACTAAATCAATCACTGGTATCACTTTCTCTCTCTCTCTCTCTCTAATAGACACTTACAAAACACATTGTCACTGTCCAGTTTGTCCTGTGAAATGGATGGGGAATGAGAATAGCAATGATCACCCTTCTGCCAAGTATCCGGGTATTATGGTAGGAATGTGTGTGTTTGTGTGCATGCGTGCTGCCATGGGGTGTGTGTGTGTGTGTGTGTGTGAGGGGCCTGTGTGAATGTGTATGTATGCCAATGCATGTGCGAGAGTTGTGTGCGTATGTGTGGACTGTGGTGTGTGTATGTGTGCCATTTAAAGTGTCTATACACATACAACCGAGGACACACACCACGAGACACATATGCAATGTTTGTGCCCAGCTTTAGATTGATATATAAAAATCATATAGCAAAACAAGGGACAGAGCTAACAATGGATCGTTAAAATGCCAGATAACATTTAACAGAAAGAAATTAAATTTGAAGAAAAACATATGTAAGATTTTGACTTGGGGTGGAAAATATAAAGAAGGAAATGAAGAGATAAGAGCAAAGGGAAAGATCAGGGCAAAAGAGTAGTGGTTACAAGAAGACACAAGAAACATTTGGAGTGTTTAGGAGTTTGTATTCAAGAAGATGGTGAAAGCGAGAGGAAATAGAAGACATGAGACAAGAGAGTGCACTTTAGATGTGTTTATCTACCATATGAGAAACACCACCTGGGGCCAAATAAAATCCAAACGTACACATTCATTGAAGCTAATGGAGCTCAAAGCTACAGCAAATTTCTCAAGTTTAAGCTACATAAATTTCATCAGGGTTCGAAGGGAATCGTGTGATTGCCATTGTTAGTGAAGTTGTTAGCTTCAGATAGAACACTCATCACAATCTCAAAAGTATGCTTGGCAGATGAGAAAGCAATTCAAATCTGGGGGAAGGGCGGCACGCAGGATTATTTTGGGGGGGTGCGGGACTTCGAAAAGGTGGGCTTTTTTGGTAAAGTGGAGCTAACCCCTAAAACTGTCATTTTTGGACTTTTCAACATTTCATCACCAAAAGGGGACTTATTAAACTTCTCAAAATTTTAGGCCATTGCTATGCAAAAATTCAGACCAAGAAGGGACCTTTTGCCCCTTTGTGGATTTGGAGCCCGTTGACCTGCACCCCTTGCGTAGGGGCATGTCTGGAAGGAAACTACCACCTGTATATGCGCCTGGGCTAACCACCCACATAAGAAGGGTTCTGTGGTGACGCCTATTATGATTGAAGGAACAGAAAACCCAAAATGAGAAGGAAATGAAATGAGTGACCATGATCTGAAACTAGATCTGTTCTTCCAAAGGGGAATACCATACCTGAAGCATGTTTACTTGATAAATTTACCTCAGATTTTAAAGTAAATTTGAGGATTTTGTGAACCGTTGTACACTGTTAAGCAATCTGAGATAAATATGTGATACACCAAAATATCATTCCCGTTAATTTGACACCCTATATGCAACTTAATAAAAATTATAATTCCTATAGAGACTGAAGAGGCACAGGTCAATTGACACCCATATTGCAGCCTTGAGACCTACCCAAGTCTGTCAATCTACAGCCTGTCTCAAAAAATGGTACCATCAAAAACTGATTGTTTTTTTCAACCTTATATCTTAATATACGTTAAGGTCGGATTGTATATCACATTAAAGAGAAAAGATCAGGCTTTCCAGGATTTTTTGGTTCATCTCATTTGCTTGTTTCAATCGAGAGATAACTTCCAGTTTACTGCGGAACACAAAAATCGAGTTTTGTGCCACTTTCTGGTTGAGTGAAAACGGTGCAGAGTTAGTTAAACATAGTTATTCACATTTGAACAGATATGAAATTGCTTTAAAAAAGGATTATATTGTCATAAAGAAACTCCACAAGATACGGAAACAGTTGCGTAATGGTGGTGAAGTTATGTCAGGTAAGTTCTGCTTTAATATAAAGAGAATAAACATTCGACATACTGTTGTGTTTTAGAAGAGAACCATGAGGTACAGAACCTGGAGGAAAGAGTTTTTATGGTCTTTGAAGTATCATGGAAACGCAAATTCCTACCTACACCTGATACTTGCTTCCAAATCATTTTTATTGACTTCAACAATTAGTAAATGCACAAAGATAGCGCAATATTTTTATTAAACCATTTCTTATGATTTGGGGTGTTATTTGGTTTGCAATTAATTCCTTTGGCACGAGTTGAACAGCTACCACTTTTATTGAATTCAAAAGTCCATTTCATTGGGTGGAAAAATCTGTATTGTTATTCATTTATGAAAGAAGATATTTATCATTGAACTGCTTATGTGACTATTTAAACTTGTTTTTCCGATAAAAACTAGTAGACTTCTTTGTTTTACTTTAATCTGTTGTTCTTTTGTCAGTTGCAATCTTTTTGTGAGCTTCAAGACAGCATGGCATAAACTGCGCGAAACAACTCTGCCCATGCATAAAAGTGGCACAAAATCGATTTTGGTGTACCGCACTAAATTGCATTATATCTCAGTTCGACAAAAGCAAATAAGATGAAACACACCATTGGAAAGCCTGTCGGTCTTTGTTCTTTAATTTTATGCCATGTAGAATGACTTATGTTGAAATTTCATATTTAACCAATTTTTTTCGGATTGTACGACTTTTTTTTTTGAGACAGGCTGTTTATTTTTGTAACTTATCTCCCCATTCAAATTTGGAATAGATTAAAGGTGATTTGTGCATCCATTAGGACCTCACTTTTGTGTATGGTTCATTAGATATTCTAGAGAAAAGAAAAGCGTTTTGATATATGAGCACATGTTTGTATCGCGCTGCCCTTGGCCCCCATAGGCCACTGTCCATTTATGGACAGAAAATTACACAATTACAAATTTCTCCCAAAGTGTTATAATGTACACGATAGGGGTTAGGCACACCATACTATACCGGGCAACGGTTCAGATGTTTTTTATAAAAATCTCAATTTTTTAGTTTAAGTCGGGTGGACGGAGGCTGTGGATCACAAAAATCCCCTTAACGGCAAATGTTCCAATCTTGGAACCTCATTTCCACAATAATAGTCTTATGATGGGCAGTAAATTATTATCAGAAATCTCCTTTGGTGATACATCCATCCTCTCTACATATTGCATACAATTGTAAGTAAACCACTCGGTTTTACTTTCACTCTAACAAGGCCATCTTTTCAAATTTCCAACTACTTTTTTATAAAATCCACAATCAAATCAAAATGACATTCTAGTCAGGAAACTCAAGCCAGACCAGTAGAGGCCCAGAGAGATTAAGCTTACAGTCAGAGAGGTGAAACAAATTGGGTTCAATCTTAACTATTTCATCCTCAGAATAGGTGTTAGGCCAAGTAAAAAAAATATACTAGTTTCTCGTCCCTCGCGCGCATGCGTTGTGGCTGCCGCATCAAAACAAGTTTTTTGGTTCGTTTTATTAATTATGTTTTTTTCTCGAAAATTCATCGAAAATCGGAGTAAATTTCACATTTTAGTTCGATATAAATTTGTTCTCTTATGCAGTCTATTTATGCGTACGTCAGCACAGGTAGAGTATATGACGCCTGTGATAAAAGACTATGAATATTGAAATTCCTGGTAGAAGGCCCCCAAAAAAAAACATACCTGTGAGGTCTGAAGAAGTAAGTCAAATTTTGGGAGCTGTTGCCTTTTGGAAAGGACAATCCGCCATCTTGGATCGGCAATTAAAAAAAAAAAAATGCCCTCCTCCTCCTTTTTTCAAACAAGTTAAGGACGAGAAACAGTTGTTTTTTTACTTCGGCCTTATCTCATAAGCGATAACTTAGATAGTTAATATTCTTCTTCTCAAAATGGCACATCTCCTCGGCCACAGCTTCTTGATCATTGTAAGTGTGCTCTGGAGACGTTGACAGGGCACTGCCCTGATTGCTTTATGCAAAGGACAATATTTCAACAAGCTTTTAAAAGATGGTATGTGAGAAATTTCTAAAATTTATAACCCTTTCAACACTAAATTTTGTATAGGTTAACACATATCAGTAGAGGACTTTTGAGATGGCCTTAATAGAGACTGTGGTAAGTGTGGAGCCCATGCCAAAAAACACTGATATTAGACATTATTTAGGGAATAGTGGTCTAATTTGGGACCCGTACTCTCTTACGATGAATTGAAACCATGGCAACCCCATTATTATATGTGAAAGAACCCAATGCAGGAAGGCAAGTTCTTTCCCGGCAAAAAATGATGGCATCTCCGTTCACTTCATCGCTTAAGAAGGACCAAATTCCCCAACACCATACCTTTTTGTCACTTTAACCCCCCCCCCCAGATTATCATTTTAAAGAAAACTTTAGCCAATCTCATGATTCTTAGGCTTAAATACAGCAAGGATTGCCATCCAGTGAGAAAATCAAACAACCGTTGAACATAAAAGAATGTTATGCAAGGAGACACAATATTGGCAGGTGTGGGCGAATGGCAATATGCAGCACGGTAATACCCAAGTCTAAATTGCGAATTGAACCTGGGCACGAACCAATGGAAGTTGCTTGAGAGTTCTGAAGCTGTTAACAATTTTCAATATTAAACTGCAAAAGTGTTGGAATAACATGCCTTTAAAAAAAACGTGTTACACAGTTCTCCGTGCCCATATTCAGCACACAAAATGCACCTTGATCATATAACACACCATCAAATGTTTGGGTTGAAGGCGTATTTTCTGATTCTTCTGGTTATTTTGTGGTAATAGAATAGAAATACAGGATTTGCAGGATCATGGGCTCCAAAATGCATCCTTCAGCCAGAAAAAAATTTCAAATAGTTAAAGGCTAATCAGAATTTCTCAAGGTTGATGCCTTCAATTTTCTAACCAAACCATGCTTTTTTGCATATGCATGATTGCTTATCCACATACTAATTAACTGCGTGAATAGTAAGCTTAAATCAGTTCCTTTGTAAAGAAAATCAAAACTTTGTAATAGAATGCCAGATCTGGAATTTTAAAATACACAGTAGTATATGTGGTACTGGATTCTTTAATTTTAGGTTAACTATTTTAAATTAATACACAAATGTTGTACATTGTGAAATTAGAGTCAAGCCTCTACATAAACTTTCTAAAATAATTCTTAACTTTACAGAGAAATAAACCCTAACTTTTCCAAACTATTGTGAAATCATTGGAAAACCATCGAGCATTTGTTAGTGCATGGGCAAACACAATTGGCAAAGTGAATTCCGAATGATGAGTAACTCGTAAACACCACTTGTTGGACGGGGACTATCCGATTTTGTGGGATAATCTTAAATCCTTGGCCATTTTCACCGCAAAAGGCCTGTTAATCCAGGTGTATTACATTTACTCATGTTGTGAATGTTAGAGATTGGTGTGACATTCACATTATCCTCGGTTTTTGCCAGCCGGAGATGCGTGCGAATATGTAATCCTCCTGTCTGAAGCATCTTTAAAAAACCGTAGTCTCATTTCATTTGTGTTGAGAGGCAAATCGTCTTTGTGCAATGCTCGCGTTATTGAAGCATTTAAAGATGTTTTTTTAAAGAGACATTCTGTGATTTTTAACAATGCGGTTCTCGAACCACAAGTCTCGCCTGCTTGCGCGTATAGCTGTAAGACAAAGAGCAGCACACAGGAAGATTGCAAATGTATGAGTACAGGGTGTTACCAAAAAGGTTTGTGCAGCTGATACAGTGGCGGATTGCAGATATCCCCCTCCACCAAGCACCCCACAACACCGCACCCCTACGCAACACCCCACATCACCCACTCCCCCACACCCCGCAAAACACCGCACCCCTCCTCCCCACAAAACCCTGCAACACCGCACCCCTCCCCAACAACCTGCAACACCCCACCCCTCCCAACACACGCAATTACCCCAACCCCCTCCCCAACACCCCGTAAACAACAACCCCTCCCCAACACTCCGCAATTACCCCAACCCCTCCCCAACACCCTGCAACACCCACCCTACCCAAAACCCCATCCCCCCTCCCCAACACCTTGGCAACACACCACTCCCCTCCCCAACACCACAGCAACACAACACACTCCCCCTCCAACACCCCGGCAACACCCACTCCACTCCAACACCCCGCAACACCCCACCCCGCCCAACCCCCCGCGCCACACCCCACTCCCCTCCCCAACACCACAAGCAAACCCAAAAAAAATCCTACTCTTTTTACCTGTTCTATTCCCTGGCCATTCCCCCTACACCCCTTGACCTTTAACTCTTTCCAACCTTCTCTACTTCATTCTCCCTCTCTTTTCCATCCTCACCCACTCTCTCTCGTTCCATCTTCTTCTCCATTCCCGTCCACACTGCCATTTTCAGCCCACCATTTTGACTTCGTAATCTCCTCGTACCTATGTACGTCTCCCCTGTTCCCCATCTGTACTCCCACCCCCCTCCTTTCCCCTTATAGCCCATGGTCTTCCGCTATCCCCCTTCCTTCTTCCTATCTCCTTCTTCCTCATGGTCCATTCCCACTTCCCTCCCCCCTTATTCTTTTCCTCTCCATCCTTATTTCTTTTCACCTCCCCATCACACTGCAACACCCCACCCCCCTCCCCAACAACCACAACACCCCACCCCACTACCCCACAACACCACCCCTCAACAAACACCCGCAACAACCCACCCCCTCCCCAACACCCCGCACAACCCAACCACATCCCCAACCCCCTCTGCAACACCCGCAACACCCACACCCTACCCAACACCCCGCAACAATAACCCAACCCCATCCCCCACACCCGCAATACCCCAACCCCTCCCCAACACCTGCAATACCGAAACCCCCTCCACCCCCACCCCACACCCACAATACCCCAACCCCTCCCCAACACCCGAACTACCCCAACCCCTCCCCAGCACCCCGCAATACCCCAACCCTTCCCAAACACCCGCAATACCCCAACCCCCTACCCAACACCCCGCAATCCCCACCCCCTCCCCACCCCTGCAAACCCACTCACTCCCCACCCCCGCAACACCCCACCCCTCACCAACACCCCGCAATACCCTACCCCCTCCTTAACTCCCCCCAACACCCCGCCAATACCCCAACCCCTCCCCAAACACCACCACAAAACCCCAACCCCTCCCCAACACCGGCACACCCAAAACCCCAACCCCTCCCCAACACCCCGCAATACCCCAACCCCCGCCCCAACACCGCAATTACCCCAACCCCTCCCCCCAACAACCCGACAACACACCACACCAGCCCCAACACACCGCAAAAACCACACCCCTCCCCCCAACAACCCGCACACCCTACCCCCTCCCAAAAACCGCAAAAAAAAAAAAAAAAAAAAAAAACCAACCAAAAAAAAAAATTACCGCAACCCCCTCACCAACACCCTGCAATACCCAACCACTCCCCAACACCCCCCGCAATACCCCAAACACCCTGCAAACATCCCACCCCTCCCCAACACCCCGCAACCACCCACCCCCTCCCCAAACCCCTGCAACACCAACCCCCTCCCGTACACCCCACAATACCCAGCCCTTCCTAACACCCCAACCTCCTCCCCAACACCACCGCTAATTACCGCAGCCCCTTCCCAACACCCAGCACACCCCACTCTCCCAACACCCGCAACACCCATTCCCTCCCCAAAAAACCCCACCCCGATCCAAAACCCCACCTGCTCCATTAACACAGAAATATTGCATATCCAATGAATGTTTCAGCTACACAGCAATTACGCATTATTTAATTAGATCAATACCATCACAAAATGCCCTTTGAATTGGCCCACAACAGCACTTGGACTGCATTATGGATTCACACAAAGAATGGAATGCCAGACTAGTTTCATGTAGTGAAGAAAGTTTGCCTATCCAATGTACCGTTTCAGCAATTCAGCAATTATGCATAATTTAATTAGCTCATTTACTACCTAAGCGCAATATCACTTACTTTCAAATGCAAAAAAAATATGCGCACCATAACAGGCTTTCATGCAGGGAAGGGATTTTGTGTATCCGAGTACGTTTAAAAAATATAGCAATTACGCAGATGTTATGAATATTAATTAAGCTCATTTGCACCTATTTAACCCAAAATACGCCCAAAACATCTAAAATAAGGTCGAGAACTCTTCAACCCGCTCCTTACACCAAGTTACTAATTATATGCCTACGGAACTCCAGAAAGCTTGTACACAAGCTTTTTCCTTAAATTATGCCAAATTAGACACTTAATAGCATATTTGAGCCAAAATGCCCCACTTTGACCCAATTATGACTCACACAAAAAGACATATGCATTGTAGTACTCTTTCATGCAGCGAAGAATTTTGCCTATCCGAGTTACTGTTTCAGAGATACAGTAATTACGCATATTTAATTAGCTCTTCGCATCCTAAGCCGCATATATCCACCCTTTCAAATTACAACAAAAGAGCGACCATGATAGGCTTTCATGCAGTGAAGGAATTTTCCGCATCCGATTGTACCGTTTCAAATTATAGCGCAATTACGATGATTTTTGGGCATATTAAATCAGCTAATTTGCATAATTAATTTGCCCGAAAACGCCCGAAATCTAATCAAGTCGAAAACTCGCCCAGCCCGGTCCTTTCCACCCAGTTACATCATTATGCGCCTTCGGACTCCAGAAAACTTGTAAAAAGCCTTGCAGGAAAATTTCGTAAATTATGCAAATTAGATACTTAATTAGGCATATTTACGCCCAAAATCTAAATCAGGTCGGAAGCTCATGGAGCCCGCTTCTTTCCACCAGTTACATCATCGTACCCCTTACAGAACTCCAGTAAACATGTACACAAGCACTTCAAACACGGACGGCGACAGACAGCATGACAGACAGACGACAGACAGAGAGACAGACAGCACAGACGGGACGGACGGAAGGACAGAAAGAACGGACGGACAGAACAGGACAGACAGATATATGTGATTACTAAGCTCTGCCGAACAAAGTTCAGGCGAGACAAAAAGGGCACATCAGTTCACAATATTGACATCTTCAAAGGAACTGGCCCATTTGAAAAATATTGTGCACCCCAAAGATGTTTTCACACCTTGAAATTTGTGCGTGCCTGTAAGCTTTCTATAAATTAGCCCTACCTGAAATGATAAGCCAAAAATCAGGGCCTTAGGGTAAACGAACAATTTTTGTAATTAAAATTATCCGGCAACATTTATCAGCAGACACGGAAAAAATGGTGTATACCACAAGAAACAAAACAGGATCGATTCCCACGGCATTGCACCCTATTTGAACGACGGTCTGGAAGCTATTAATATTCATGTAATAGACCAAAATTTGTGATTAAGTTATGGCACAACTTAAAGTTAGCCTACAAATTACATGGATGTCTTTAGCTTCTTAGTTAAAGTCCCCTATCTGTTTTTGGGGCATGTTATTTTTATGTGTAACGGCAGTCTCGAACCAAGGTCCCCCGCTCGTCGCGGTAGGGTAACAGGAGGAAAAGGAACATAACTTAAGATCACAGGGAGGACTGTGATGGAAACCAGAGAGGCTACTACAAGCAGTTTCAATACCTTGGATGACCCCCAGGTGACCTTGAAAAATTCTGTATCAATGTTGCTACACCCACCAAGTTAAATGAACATACAAAACATTTGTAGTTGGATGCTCCCACATGACCTTGAAATGACCTTCAAATATTTTTCAGCACTGAATGTTGACCACACCACTAGTTTCATGACCATACAACCCCCCCGATTTGCATGTGAATGACCTCAGATGACCACTGATGGACCCAGAAATGACCGTGAAAAAAAATTTGCATAAAAATGTGACTGCACCCACGAGGTTTCATGACCATACAACTATGCAAAGCGATTTGCTTGGTGATCACGATGACCTTGGAACGACCTTCAAAATTTTCGGCAATCGAATATTGACCGCACCCACCAAGTTCATTCATCCTACCACATGTTTAGGGATTTGACATGAATGACCCACATGACAGTGAAATGACCTTCAAAATTTTAGGCACCGAATGTTGATGTTGAGCACACCCCACAAGTTCATCATCCTACCACATGACAGGTTTTTAAAGCAATTTTTCCAAATTAGAACCAGGCACATGACCAAGCCTCCGAAATCATCCCATACTAATTAAGGGACATACCTATATGGTGCAACGATGGACACCCATACTTGCTTAGATCAAAATATATCGTGTTTGAAAGGTTTATAGCAATTTAACCCTATTTTTGACCATAATTTTTTACCTCATTTGACCTTTGACCCATGGCGGGGACCAAAAAAAGAACTCTATTCTTATAATGGCTAGACTATCATTTGCAAGCAAATTTGAGGAAGTTCACACATTTTGTGAAAATGTGTCCCCAGTGCCAGTTAAAGGGCCCATTACGAGATTTTTCTGAGCGATTTTTTTTTCTCTAACTTTGCACTTGATTCTTGTAGAACAACCAAACAAGAACATGTTGAAGGTTTTTATTGGATAAACAAATAGTTTACAGCTATATTGAAGTACAAAAACCTGTTTATACTGATGTGGGATTCTGGATAATTAAAAAAATTACCCCCATAAAATATTACAGAGTGTGATGCGATAGTTAATTGTGCTTAATTACATTTTGGTACCTAATCATTCATGATGCAAGCAAATTTGAGATCTATTGTGAACTAAAAACCATCTGGCACCATTGCGTCAATCCATGTAGAACAATTGTGGAGCAGCTTGGACTGCAAAAATGTCAACAACCCCTCCCTCGGTACAACAAATGCAACCACTTCTATTCAAAAGATTAGCAGCGGAGGAAAAACATAGAAACTGGTGGGCCATGGCCCACCAGTTAATATTTGGCCCACCCAGTAAATTCAATCTGCCCTGACCCAAAATGGCCCACCCAGTTAATTATTTGACCCACGTGAAATTATCTGGCCCAAATTTATATTGATGAAGTTGCAGTATTTCAGTTAATTAAGGAATTTATGGTTATAAAATCTATGGGCACAATATATAATGATATATACCTAAATATGACGAACCAGGAAGGTTTGCCTGGTCATTGGAGTATTCCTGCGAAGAAGAAAACATCATTTTCACGCTTAACTTTCGAAGCAGTAGACTATTTAAGGAAGCCGCCCACGTTGATATTTACGCTTCGTTTTGCCACAAGCCATGTTAGTCTTCACACCATTGAAAGATGATCGGTGGGTAGTCAAGTTCTGGCCTGTATGTAAGACTATCGTGTGTGCTTTACCATTGGATTCTAAAAACACAGCTTTTTAATTTTAACGTTTTCCTTTAAAATATATCAATTATCAAAAATGGTATACATATGGAATTTTATAAGTTAAAAAAAGAAAAAACCTAAAAAATTAAAAATTTAAAATAGAAATTAGGAAACTATACATAAACAAGAAGCGCTACTCGGTACCTGAAACAAGTACGTCCATGCTGATGCGCATTAGTGGGTTTCGAAACCACTGATCTCTATACCAATTGGATTGGAAAACCTGGGCTTCGTAATGTAATGAAGCACTGATGGCATATTGGGTCATCCAAAAAAGAGCCAAGCAGGTGTGTTACAGGCGGGGTCATTTATTATACAAAATCATTGTTCCCATTGAAATGTGGATAGCCGACAAACAGACTACAGAATCAAGCCCAATTCAGTGAGCTCATTGTATTCGAGTATGGAGGCACGTCTCTAAAAGTGCACCCGGGCTACAACTTCTGTTTAAACAGGTTCTGTCTTCAGGAATGGTAGTTGTGTTCGGTAGACCAAGATGCCCACCGTGCTCATTCATCTAATATAAATTACTGGTTTGTAGCAATCCTATTGTATAGAGATCAGTGGTTTGGTTACAGTGCGACTGCGATAAAAAACTAAAATACTGCGACCCTTTTCAAATGTCCACGTTTTCATGGATTGGTAGTGTTTAGGCCAACTCATAATACCTTTGTTAATCACAAAATGATAGCTAAAACACCCTCTAACATTTTGCTCATATCACTGAGGTTTAAAAAGTTGTAGTTTTTTTTGCAATTAAAAAAATTCTCAAAACGAACTTCGCTTCCGATCTTAGTGTGCTCTACGAAGTTCAAAAGGATGAAGCTGTGGCAAACTTGCACGTGCTATATGAGCGTAGGGGAATCTTTTCGACTGGCTTCTGTTTCGGATTGCAGGACGGCGTTGTTTTTTATTGTAAATATACCACAGGGAATAGAAACATGGTAGCGTCCATGGTCGTGTAAGTGTGTATATTTGGTCAGGAATCTGGCTTTTTTTCGCAAGGAATACTCCAATGGCCATGCCCCCAAACCATCTGGTACGCTCCCCTTTAGGGATATTTCATGATATATGTGCCGATAGATTTATACCAATAAATCGCTTTTAATCATATAAATTAGTCACTGGGCAATTTAGGCAGTGGTGACTCCACACCTAACAATTATGGTTATTAGGGTTAGGATTAGGGACAAACTTACTAATGGCCTATACTAATTAAATCGAAGATCACCATTATAGACATATCCAACCAGCCAAATGATGGTCAAATGATCCGCAATTACTGGGGGGCCTCCAACCCAAAACCAACCAAATCTTTGGTACGTCTGTACCACCTTTGATTATTATACTTTAAAAATCTACACTTAATCTGCACATTGGGGTGAATTCAAGCAGGAAGCACCCCAGCTATGGCTGCCAGTGAGTGTTGGAATGTGTAAAACTGATTAGTGAAGGATAAAAGGACAACAAGACAGGAAGGTAATACATTGTAATGGATTTGATACATGCTGAAAATCCTGCCTGTTGTGTGTTATAAGCAAAAATAATGATCACCTTGTGAGTCGGGGCAAGTAAGCCAGCTGGAATGGAACACTTAAATACAAATTGACACCTACGTTCGAAAAGTCCAAATAAATGGACGTTTGTTTACAGTAAGTAGACTCAAAACCAAAATACAACAGCACTGTTTGTTATGTTTTATTTTAGATCCATATCAAACGTTAAGTCAAACTTGTCGTAATTCATGTTTTACTGAATAATTATTAATTTATTAAAAACCAAAACATTATAATTTGGATCATTGGGGTAAAGTAATAATGTCTCTGCATTTTTGTCCAAAAAGCAAAATTTCTGAATCATCAAAGTTGAAAACAAAACAAAATGCAGTTAAATGGCTCAAAAATTCTTCAAAACGGACTATTTGAAACAAATTTGATTGGTTCCTCTTTTATTTTTGCCTAATCTAACACTAGTATAACTTTACAAATACCATTTCTTTCATGTTACCAAAAAAGCTGCACCTCCAAATAACGTCTAATCTACTGAGCACGCAATCTCATATATTCAAATCCACATGTTGTCATAATAAATAAGCATTTGGTCTTATTGGACTACGGGGCAAGGGGGCCACATATTGCATATGAGAGACATAGGTTAAATTTGCAGTCAACGTTAGATCATGGATGAATAATAAACAAAGGTTGGAGACAAGAGACAATATTGATTAAATAATATAAATTTTACTTTTTAAAATTAAGTGTTTTATGCTTTGATGGTCTATTTTGAAATTATGATTGTAATTCTATATAAAAGCTACTAAACTTGTCAAAAATAGAGCGCATGTTAGTGACATGAGTAAGCGTGGTTTTCGTTGTATGAGTTAATTTTGTTTCATGCCATTTTTTGTAGTGTTGAAATTTGTGTCGAATAATCTTGTGGATTTTGTTTATAGTAAAAATAAACAAATAATAAGTTTTCGGTTCCTGAACAAACGCACCAGTTCCATACCAAAAGCCGTGTTTACTACGAAGTTGCTACAAATCAATGTTATTGGAAATAAAATGCCCACAACTTAACTGTATTATATAAATATGAAGAGCTCATTTCCAAAAGGGCCTTGATCCACTTTTGGATTAAATTATAATTAACAAAGGAAAATTGCAAACTGCCAATACAATCATAATTAATCTATTTTGATTGCAGCAAAGATATATACAGTTAAATCATACGATATGCTAACGCAATACTTTCTTATAAAGGAATTATTAAATTCTTCAAACCTTCTTTTCTAAGTCGTGAAATCCCATGCTTTTGTCTAAGCTTATGACTTCACATTTCCACAAGGTTGCAACCACACAAAACATGTGGAGAGTACATTGAAAGTCCTGTATCATGTGATTCCATAGTACAGTGATACTTAGTTCATGCACTCAATACCAACCATATCGCAACCCTTTAATACACCTTTAAAGAGATTCACGAGGAAAATTCTCTCAAATTGATTGGTTGTAGAACTACCAAGAACGTTGAAAAGTCCTTGAAATAAAACGGAAAAGCCAACAAAAAACATATTTTGAACTTCGTATTCTGTCTAATCAGACCCCATATATAGAAAAAAAAGCTACTAAATCTGTTTCATAACATAAGAGTTAATACAGAGTTGGGCTTATTGCACTTCATTTGTGATTTATTACATCGGTTAGGCATTCTAATATTTAAAAATAAATTTTGAAAAAAAAATGGAGTGCATTTTTTTTTGGGAAATGTTCACGTTGTCTCTTAAGGTTGTATATAGGTAACATGAAGTAAATCTTGTTACAGATGATGGTATAATATAAACGTTAATTTTTAAAGGCACTATCAGTGATTTGCTTAATCAGGAAATCGAAAAATACATCAAAAATAAATTTTTGCATTGTCTGTTGTAACAAGGATAGGGTATCCTAAGACACCTGCAAGTGATAAGGTTGAGGAGCCTATTAAGGACAAAGTCAGATATTTAGACATTACCGTCCGTACGGACAATTACTAAAACACAGTGGATGTTGATGCAATCCTTTGAACAGCTGTTTTCTCCATTCTGGACAGTTTTTCCAGTTGCAAAAATAACTCATGGAATGCTACGACTTATTTTTAATTTTCAAACTAATTCCTGCACCGTTCAATAATGTTTACCTCTTCGGGCAGATCACTGATAGTGCCATTAATGAACTAATCCATTGTTGACAATAGATTTTCGTTGGTTTGTTTTTATAATTGCAAATTTGTTAGAATTCTGGAAATAAAGTTGACCCACCCAGATGTAACTATTTTTCATACTTTTTTGGTCAATAATAAAGTTGGCCCCCACCCAGTAAATTATTCTTATTAACTCACTTGAAAATACAGTAATACATTCATTTTAAAAAATGATGGTTGTGGTCCAAAAAACTTGGTGGCAGGGGTGTTGTGGGGTAAAAAAAAATCCACATTTTTGACGCCTAAAAAAAATTCAGCCAATCAAGATTTATTAATTTCTTAGCCAACAAAACAATTTAATAATTTGTGATAATCACTATCAATTCTACCAATTTATCTTATAGATTTCAGTTTTATACAATATATGAAGGGTTAGAATTTTAGCCCCAAAAATCACCTTTTCCTAAAAACGAAGAAAATCCTTTTTTTATATCATGTCACACATCGGAAGTATTACGTGAACCCTTTATGCAAGTAATTAAATTCATATACCAATAATTAAAAGCGCTACATAAACAAAAAATTGTAATATTTGTACTTAAAAAAAATTTAAAAATAATTTTGCTTTAATATTTCAACCACAAACCATCATTTCTTAAATCTCATATATTTAACCTTCAAATAAGTGTATTGTGTTTTGTTGTACCGAGGGGAGGGGGTAAACTCGAAAACTAGAGCACTTTTTAAGCTTGGCGATCGTTATATGGCTAAAGGTGCATGGCGGTATCATATACTAAGGGACAGAAGTAAAGGACAGTGTTTCTGTTTAAGTTTGTAAAGAAAATGATATTCCTTGTCACCCAAATTACAGTGAATTGTGAGTTGAATGGACTGTCAACGCCGGCACGCAACAAAGCACTCTCCTGGCAGTATGCACTGGCGGATCTACATAAATGGGGGTTAGCTAGGCGCACGCACACCTCCTTGGAGAGACGGAAGAAAAAAATAAAAAAACAAAAAAAAGAATAAGAAGACAACGGGTGTCAGTGTTAACAATGCCTATCTAAAAAGTATTGGCACAGTATGGCCAGTTTAAACTAGACTTTCGCGGTTCTCAGCTTTCGCGCTCGTATATTCAAAGAATCTAAGCGTGGGCCACTCCAGGACCTTTGACCTTGCATATGACCTTGGACCTCATCAACATATGAGGGAATCACTTGGTGCAACTATGACACAGTTTGGTTCCCATTGAACCTCAAACTTTTTCAATTGAGGTCAAATTTTACATTTTAGCCTATTATCAACTTGACCTCACATTGACCTTTGACTTGCCACATGACCTTTGACCAATCAACATATGAGGGATCCCCTGGTGCACCTATGACACAAGTTTGCTCCAATGAACTTCAACTTTTCAAATGAGGTCAATTTTGAAAAAAAAACACATTTTTACAAACAACGGATTGCTAAGTGTCCTCCAGCTATAGCTGCGGCCCACAAAAAAGAGAAAGTTTTACCCTCGGGGGTTATTGTCTGGTTATGAGTATACCAATTTGTCGACAGAAGTTTTCTACTACTACTTGGGAGCATAGTAGACTAATTGCTGGACTGAAAATCCACTTCTTTTCTGCTAGATATACACTGTTCTTATTCTTGCTCATTGCAGGAATGTAAAAATGGCTGCCATTATAAACTGAAAAGATGTTTGTATGACACTGTGCATTAAGTGAAAATCTTTTATTTCTTGAGAAAAAAAAGAATTGCAAATACTTTCCTGACCAAGCATGTCTGACCCATTTTCCACCAACTTTCCTTTCTTTTGCTACTGTATATTCATTTCAAAATTCTCAATGTATGATGAAGATGGCCAATTACAAATTGAGAACACAAATAACAGATGCCTGTGCGGAAATGGTGATGCCTCAAGAATGTTTTGCTTATGCTGCATGTGTCAACAAAATCATTCTACTTGACAATAATCCACAATCTTGGTCAACAATTACTGGGATACTTCCCTCAATGATGCTTTGCGAGGAATGAACAAGGTACCATTTCTTTGTGATTTTGGCACAAACAAATGCGGAAATTGATTGTGGACAACTCCTTTTCATAAATCCTACACACGAACATGGGTTCCAAAAAGTAAGAGAGTGGCGAGAGTTGCGCTGGGACCAGGTTCCAGAGTAGGTCAAAATTTACATAGGCCAATGGTTAAATGGTATAAAGCTCTCAACTTATTTTAGATAAGTTGGGTGGGGGGGGGGGCTGAGGATTGGATAACAAATTGCAACTCTAAGTAGACTACCCAAATTTTGTGTGACTATTTCATTACAATGTGTTTTCCCTGAACTGCAATACAACCTGTTCATTTGCCTCATTTACCATGAGGCTGTGGCTGGAAAATCCTTTCCACAGTTTTAATTTAATATAGCTTTGCCACATTATTTTACACCCAAAATTTCCTTGAGCCCCAGGGGGGTGATCACCTTTGGCTTGGGTAGGGATGTGTGTTTGGTTTGAACCAATACCCCGAAAAAATATACCAAAATGAAAGATTTGCTACCCCTCCTTATACCTGCTTTGGTGGAGGGTTGGGGACAAAGCTCGAAGCTAGTGCAGAGCAAAGTAACTGTTAAAATGTATTTTGAGCCATTCTGGCAGCATTACTTTTCACATTTGTGTTGGTAAGCATTCTTAATACTGATGCAAGTACATGTGTATGAAGTCTCGTAGAACGATAAGGTCAGAAATACCTTTCAAACACAAATAATGAGCCTTGCCCAAAATGATCTAAATTATATATTAAAAACAGTTGTAAAGGATCTTTACTTGATTTGGTTCAAGAATTGGTATGTCCCAATACAAGCTTTACATAAAAATTCACTCATATTTAAGATACATGCTATACTTAAGGTAAACAAGATGTCCAGTAATCTCCACAAGAAGCATTGGCAGTTCACGATGATATGTCCTCACAGAGAAGATTCCAAAATTGACAGCAAACAAGTTCATACAAAATTCCTCACCCCCCCCCCCGGTATTATATTCCAAGGAATCTTCTCAGTCTGAAGGTAATCTGGCAGCGTTCAGGAAGACAAGGTTAGTAAATTAAGTCCCTCGGCGACATAATCAACAGTAGTCAGTCAAGATAATTCACACACGATTTCTCGATGTCCATCAATTGGAAGCTTATTTTGATTCCAGCACTTTCGGCTTCAAAGACGACAGTAGAATTAATTACAGCAACTATGCTCACAGGAATTATAAATCCTGGCACGATGTGGAGCATATATCTACCATTATTGTAGTAAAAAACTAGCGATAACAGCTGCAAAGCTGATGCAACTGCTGACGGACGAGACTTAGCTCAAATCTCAAATATATACTGAAGGACTTCACAAGATCCTAGTCTAAAAATAGGACATTACAACAGCATCATGCATCAACATGACCTGCACATCAAATGACAGATTTCACAATCTAAATTACATCACTTCATAATATAAATTTGTGGGGGAATTCCCAGATCTTGCAATGTTTTGATCTTTAAAGCATAAACAAGCTGAGTCAGTTACTAAGTTTAGCCATTCTTGGGGAATCCCCCACTTCCCCTATGGTGCAATCTAAACAGGTGCACTTAGCAAAAACAACTAGGGGTATTACCCTTTCTCTCTCTTGTATAGTAAACAAAGTGCTTTTCCCGTGAGAAATATTTTCTCACGTAAAATTGAGAAAATATATTTTAAAAGTTTAATCAGAAAAATGCGAGGCCATATAACACCATGTTAACAGTGGTCAAACAGAAATGCACCCTTTCTTAGTTCCATCCTTCATGTAAGAATGCATGAAATTAGCCTAGCATGAAATTCTAAAAGGATCGAGGAGTACAAGATGAGACATGATTATTCCGTAAAAGGAGTCTTTACTTTAGTGTAACTCATGAAATCGTACACAAGGACACACTCCTTTTATACCAATTTCATGAAAAAGGGACTATTCATATGACCCCGGGGCTCAGGAGATTAGTGACCCTAGCACTCTCCCTTTTGTTGATGGGTAACAGTTCTTGTATTACCTGGTTTATCTATGCAGTGCTAAGCAAGCAGAGGAATGGGTGGAAATGTCAGCTTACATTATACCTGCACACCCATACTGATTAGTTTGATTCCTTTAACAGAAGTAGGTCAAAGGGTATATTATAATCTGTCCAACTTTCATAACACCAAAATTATAATGCATTTCTTCACTCAAGCAGCATAAGGTCACTGACAAGAAGGTCGTAAGTGCAATAATAAGCTACCATGTGATACATCTGTGTGCTGCTGCCACATATTAGGATAACTCAATTTACTTTCCTTGAGTCAGTGGCTCTTTAAATTAGAAATAAAGTTGTGTTTTGGGGAACCAGTCTTCTTTACGAGGAATTGAACCCAGGCATACCATTATTTAAGTGGAAGAACACGGCTGGAGGCCAAAGTTTTCTTCGGTGCCAAAATATGTGTCGCCATTTTCAAATTAGCCTAAAGAGAGTAAGGGTTCCCAAAATCATATACCTTTATTCTCATTCTTAAAAACCGCTCATTATGATTTAAAAGGTCATCTTTATCCCATTTCATGATCCTTATGGCTTAAATGCACCAAGAAGGACTGGCACCACCAAGTGAGAAAAATAAACGAGTGCTCAAATGTGCATTAAACGAACATCAATTCAAGGATGCAAAGTCACGGAAGGCATAGTTGTGGGTCAGGTCAGGTAGGGTCATTACAGGTCAATTGGGGGGGGGCATTATAGCCCATGGGTCTTCTTGGCCAGTGGTTACTTGAGCAAGTTGGTGGCTATACACTTACTTGGAAGAAATGATTTCATATGTTGGGGGTCAAAGGTCCCCAAGTAGGGTCTTGGAGGTCAAAGGGGCATATGGGCCATAGGAGGGCATTCTGTGCATCCCATAAGAGTTCTGGACCGAGGTTTCTTTAATAGTATTTTACTAGGCGTCCTTGGATTTGGCCATCACCCCTGTGTTTTGCAATCACCTGGATTGAATGACACTTGGGTTTTGCGGTTCGTTGACCTTGAACGACCCCTGATGTCCTGTTCATGACTAATAAATTTTTCGTCAATCACTCGCCCCACCCACCAAGTTTCGCCTGGAGCCTAAGTTTACCCCCCTACCCCATTTGGACCTCCTTAACCTTGAATGACCCTGATTACCGTGACCACAAACGTGGTACGGCGAAAGTCACCAACATACCAAAACTCATCTATCCATACGTCAAAGCCGGCCAAGTTACCCGATAAGACCCCTGGATGACCTTTGAATCCAAAAATCCCTACCTCGAAACGGGACACCAAAACCCGTACGGCTAAACTCTACCGCCATACCAAAACACATATCCATATTCCGTAAAACCCCGGCCAAGCTACCCGAAAATGACCCCTGAATGCCTTTGACCCAAAATTACCCCTCGAAAACTGACCACAAAACTTGTACGGCAAAAACTACCACCATAACCAAAACGCTAAATCCATATAGAGCAGGAGCATAATATCATAGGGCCCTTATTTAGGAGTTCGTTCATGCCCGATCAATCTTAAGGTTTGCACCTTTAGTAGTTATTATAGACCCTACCTCAAATGCCATGTATTAGTAGCGTCAAATTGTGTGTCAGAGTAAATTAATAAATTGCACCCCTGACAAGTGCTAGTAGGAGAAACCATGAAACTGAGAGGACAGACAAAACAACAAGTTTGCACCAGTTAGAAATTGATATCAGTCACTGAGTTCATTTCAATTTTTTATAAAAAAAAACAATTAGTGTACATCACCACTGAACTATTGGTTGAGCATGTATTCCCCAAGGATGTTCTAAATTTAAGGCTATTGTTGTACCATATGTCTAAGGTTTCATTTAGATTGTGTTTGCTTGAATCGCATGGGTAAAACACTCTTAAAATATTCACAAGTTCTCTATAAGTCAATTCCCCAAAAACCATTCTCAGAGATCTCCTTTGAAAGTTATTTGTACTGCATACAATTTGTGTCATGTGAGCTCACAACGGATACAGTTCACGGACAAGTTTCAAGTGTCGCTTCAGCAGACCAGAGGTGCCGGACGAAGTCGGACGTGAGGCCTGAAACTGTCGTAAGCATCAGTCACGGTTGGTAACACACAAGAAGTCTCCACTCACAA
>JAMKCH010005259.1:0-33559 GCA_023653785.1 Ophioderma brevispina | reverse complement strand
TTCCAATTCGTTCCATGTGGAAGGGCGGTGAAAACAGGGGTTCACCACTTAACTCTTATGGTCTTAGTTGATCTTTATTGGGTTTCTGTGCTGCACTTGCCATTTAAAAGCAGTTGGTGGAACTTGGTTGGGTGGTGTGACTTGGCTGCTGTGAGAGCGTTCTGTTGGATCCCCTCGGAGTTTCGGGAGGTAGACAATGGCTTTCTTCTGTTATGGGTCATATCGGTGGGATTCAATTAAAGTGTGCCAGGTTTTGATCTTTTCCTGGGAGTTCCTTTCCGAAAAACTTCCTCACCTTTAGTAGTTGTTTCAGATGAAAAGGGATCAGCTTCAAACATGGGATATACTCTTGCATATTTCTCTAGCACATTCATTCGAAAGGCCTGGTATATATCCGTCCTAAAGCCTTGGGTATGAATCTCCGTGCTGTCTTTGTCATAGTTATGGCAAATTTGTCCTAGTTATGGGGTTTTGGGCAATCTTCTTCACGTTATGATCCAGGTTCATCAGTGAATCCTTGACAGTCTGCTTCATGTAGTTAAGCGGCCGGCCGACTTAAAAGGCACTTGTTTGGTCTTACTGCAGCATTGACTTGGATACCGAGTGGTCGGAGTTGAGTTTGGAAACAGGATCCAGAACATATTGCTACAAAGGTGGAGAGTTTTTGCTAACAATAGCTAGATCAGGGTTGTAACCTATCTTCCAACACGGGCACTTTTGAAATGATGGCGGGCAGTTAGAGTTCTGTGAAGGAGACGTAGATGAAGTTGACTGTCTATCCATTCGTCGAAGCTTGTTCCGTTCTTTGTAGTTTCCTTGTAGCCCCATGGGTAACTATGGCTGTTGAGTCGCCACATGAAGAAGTTGAGGTTTGGTGGAATTCCCAGGGGTGAGTTGAGGGTGCTACGAATCTACTGCTGGGAGTTTTGCATGCTAACATTCTCTCATTACAAACTTATCCCTCCACAACAGGTAAGGGCCCGACTCTTTATGCCACTAAACAGATTAGTGATGATTTAACCGCGTTCAATGACTGTTTATCCATGGTTAGGCGAAGTATCTTGCATGAGTGTATCGCAAGCCATAAAGGCCCATAAACGGTATTTGCCACAACGCGTCCGGGAAGTGTAGCAAACGCGTTGTGACATCGGCAAAAGAGTTGCGGTGTAGGCCAATCACAATCATGAATATTTGTGTGACTTATTTCAAATAGACCCACAATACTTTGCAACGCGTTGCAAACCTTTCACAACGCGTGCGAGGCTTCACAAAACGCGTTGCAAGCTTCACAACGCGTTGCGAAGGTCACAAGCAATAAGGGTCAACGTATTGCCGCAACGCGGTTGGAGGGAAAGTAGCAACGGTTGTGAAATTTCGAAACGCGTTGCGGACGCTCGGCCAATCAAAATCATGAATTTCGGGGACGTATTTCAAAAAAGATCCACAACGCGTGCGGCAATACGTTATGACCCTTATAGCCTTCACAACGCGTTGCAGCATTCACAACGGTTGCGAGCTTCAAAACACGTTGTAAAACTTGTGAAGGCCATAAAGGGTCATAACGTATTGACCAGAACGCGTTGTGAAGGTTTTGCCAACCACGTTGGTGAAGGTTTCGAACGCGTTGTGAGAATAACAATTTTTGAAATAGGGGCCTAAGTCACAAAAATCATGATTTGATTGGCCCCGCCACCGCCAACGCGTTGCCGGAAACGAATGCACGCAACGCGTTGCCGAAATGCCGTTATGACCCCTTATGGCTGTGGACCTTCGCAACGCGTTGTG
This sequence comes from Ophioderma brevispina, assembly GCA_023653785.1. Taxonomy (NCBI): domain Eukaryota; kingdom Metazoa; phylum Echinodermata; class Ophiuroidea; order Amphilepidida; family Ophiodermatidae; genus Ophioderma; species Ophioderma brevispina. The sequence goes on along the minus strand of JAMKCH010005259.1, from coordinate 31,774 downwards.
AAGCTTGCACGAGTTGTGAAGCTCCGCAACTTGCGTTGTGAAGGCCTTGCAACGCGTTGCAAAGTATCTAGCAACGCGTTGCTGGGTCGATTTTGAAAATTACGTCACAGAAAGTCATTGATTTTGCATAGGGTTACACCGCAACGCCGTTGCCGAAATGTCGGCAACCCAGATAGCATTCCAAACGTTGGGACAATGTTTGCCCAACATCACACGCGCTGGTGGGCCAACGTCGACATGTGACGTCGGGGCACCGTCATTTTGTCCGTCGGCCCAACGTGGACATCTCGTATTTTGACGTTGGCCAATGTTGGCCAGCATTGGGCCAACGTTATCCCCACCCATAAAAAACGATGTTTTGCCATATAATAAATCACTAATTGGGGCTCCATGAATAAAAAAAGAACATTTCCTATGGTTTTTCACACTTAATACACCATATATTCACATATTTATGTTAGGTTATATATTATATAGTAACTGAAAATCGACTTACCGCCTTGACCGGTATTCGAACCAGGTACCTTGTATTAAAGACTGACTACTATCCAATTGCTAACTTGTCGTGCTTGATATCAAAGGGCAATATATAATATATCAATTGTAAAAAGCTTCACCGTATAGAAACACCCACTAAGTGAAGACTAACGACTCATAAAAAGGCGAAATACGTCCCACAGAGCTTCACAAGGTGAAAAAAAAACCCCGAAAAGATCAAGGATCCCTGTATCACGTTGAAAACAAGTGCCACAAAATCGAAAATATAGTCCACTGCAAATGGCCATTGTTTTTTTTTTACGTCACCATTTTGCTAAGCAGAGGCTATTTTTGGCTGAAAGCCTGTCCGGTTTGGCTAGAGGCCTACTACTTTTCCTTTATTATTAGGCCTAATTAGATATTAGCAATTATATTCCCGCGGTCCAACATATATTGCCACACGTTGGCCGCGACCTACAAAAACGACCAGTTCCCCCCCCCCACCATTTTCCTTCCCAACTTCCCCGACGTGGGCTTACCAACCATAAAAACGACCATTCACTCCACAATTTCCCCAACATCGGCCCAACTTTGGCCTGCCGAAACAAAAACACAGTTCCACCACCATTTTCCCAACTTATCCCCGATCTCCACCCACACTTGGGCTTTGTCGACCATCCAACGACCATTTCCCCCACCCCGTTTTTCCCAACGTTCGGCTTTGATGTTGGTTTGCCGACCTTCAAACGACCATTTCCCCCACCGTTTTCCAACTCGGGCTTGACGTTGGTTTGCCTACCATCTAACGACCAATTTCCCCACCGTTTTCCCAACGTCGGGCTGAGGTTGGTTTGCCGACCATCCATCGACCATTTCCCCACCGTTTTCCCAACGTCAGCTTACGTTGGTTGTGCCGACCATCTACCGACCCCCAATTTTTTTTTCCCCACCGTTTTCCCAACGTCGGGCTGACGTTGGTTTGCCGACCGCTCCGTGACGACGTCGGGGGGCCCGACGTCAGTAGTTTGTCTATCTGGAACAGAGAGAAAATCGTTCCCTCGCAACGCGTTTGCGGTATACGTTTATGCCTATATTGCTTAATTGCGATTGAGTGGGCAGGAAGGTGTGGAGTTGGCTTGCACTGAACTGGGTTAACTGGCCTATTCCTAATGGTCCAACTGCCATCACAAAAACGTGGGCGGTACGTTGAAGCAAGTGTCCCAATGAGAATTGATTTTTTGGTAACAACAAACTAGAAATGACAGCGTTGATGGACACCGTGGGGGGGCCCTTACATACATTCCTATGTTTCATCCTCAAAGCCGGATCTTTCATATCTGACCCCTAACACAGATATCGTCCTTCAATCAGGCTACCCTTATCACGGATAAAACCCAAGTGGCTACCTTAGAGAGTAACTAAAGGGGGGGATACGCCATTTAGAAACGCTATTTTCTGTACTGATTTCCGCATTTGAGCCCGCTGATAAATCGGCTCTTTCCCTGCCACTCCGCGCTGAAACTTGCCGACTTCCCGTGTATTACCACCACCCCAAATATGTTTGGAGTATGTTCAAAAATATTTTAAAGAAAAATTTTTTAGGTTTTTTCTTTTTTTAATTAATTATAATGTTCATTTTCAATATTAATTTGGGTCCGGTAGCATGAATAAAGAAAACTGGCGGCCCGCCAGGTACAAAGAGGGCCCTCTCACGTTGAAGTTTGGGAATCATTTCTGTATCGGAGAAAAGAACCATAGCGCCAAAAATGTAGGATCTATAATATAGGTATAGACAGGGTGTCTCAGAAACAACTTTACCCTCCAGAAACGGCCAATTTTTGCTTTCTGCTTTGTTTTTGCTTGGTTTTGTGACCCTTTTCGCGGTCCTTGCGGTCCGCGCCGCGGTGTGAAAAATCACCCTTCCCGCGTTTTTCTGCCTCGTGGATGACAAACCAGGTTTAGGTTAGAGTGCCCCCCCAAGGATGGACATCTTAAATCATAAGGCGTAGCTGTATATGGTTCGACCGCGGCGCTCTCTATAAGGCAAGCCAACACTCAGGCCGGTTTGAATGAATAGCAATGCATGCAATAGTACATGTGATGGGTGGGGTACAGTTTAGTGGAGGACGTGTTATTTAAACCATGGAGTTATTAACTCAATGTTAACCATGATGGTACGTTGAAAACAGCTTATTCTATTTTCTGAAAAGACATTAGTAACCACAAGAAATTCTTCAGATGGTAACCTAAATTCAAAAATTTGAAGTAGAAATAACGAAACTACGATGTTGTTAAAAAGTCTCTATAGGCCTACCTACAATCTGCTACAACACGTAGCATGTGTTGAGGCAAGCGCGAATTATGACGCACTGGTAGCTAGTATACGGAAAAAAAGACAATAGTTGTATGTGCAACATGAATTCTATTGACAGACGGTTAGCATCAAGAGTAGCATCCGTTCCGTGATCTCGAGTCCATCACTGGGAACGTGTGTTTTTTGGGTATCAAATGAGGTGGTGCGGCGTGGTACATGTTGATTGTGGCACATGTGGCCTATAGGCCTAGATAGGGGATACACGTACTTACATATATTTAGACCTATATAATTCCAAAATATTGTATAACAGAAGTTTAGATACATGAGAGAATGGATATAGGCTTATCACTCAGTGTGGGTCCGGGGGTGTGGGGGGTGAATGTATAGGCCTAAAGAGGGGTGGTTTAATATAGCATGGGGTATTTGCAATGATCAAAGTTACTAAGTAACATACACAATGCTAACTTCTATGACCATGAACTCTCTTGACGAATGTTAGCAAAGCATAGGGGCCTATAGGCAGATGGCATGAAATATTGGGGGAGCATTGTCTTTGTTTTAGTATCGAGTGTGTTGTGATGGTAATGTAGCTAGCCTATAGAGTGGGTGCAGTGCACAAGGTTTACAATGCGACCATTCTCTGAACATGAATTATATTGAAAGAAGGTTAGCATTAACACGGCCATAATCTGCCATGAGAGATGAGACGATCATAATGACACCAATGGGATAGGGGCAGTAAGCCAGGGGGGTGCGGGGGTGCGGACCGACACCACCCACCCCCCAAAAAATGAACGGTCCGCTTTATGATGTTGAAGGTCCGCTTTATGATGTTGAAAGGTCAGCCTAAATGATGTTGAAGGGTTGTTTTGTAATGTTTAAGTTTGCCGCCTGTCTAAATTTTGTTGTTTTCAATGCTTGTGGAGCATGGTAATATTAATGACTAATAGCCGGTTGACACTATTGTATTACCCCCACCCGTATTCAGATTGGAGCGACGGTGAAAAAATTGGGTCAACCGGCGAGCGCACGCGAGCCGAAAAAAATTGCTTTGTTGGTACAAAATGGTCCACTTCTGGCAAATCCGCACCCCTCCACACCCCCCAAAAAATTCCTGGCTCCGGGCCTGCCATGTGTGTGGCAAAAACGTATCATGGTGCGAGGTGTGCAGATGAGCCTTTGACCAAGCGGTTGAAACTGTACAATTTCATGTAGGCCTAAATTGCCGGGGTGAAAGCAGATAGGCTCATAGTCCGGTGGGAGCCACAGTCCGGGCCCCTAGGACGATAACGGAATAAAGCGTGAAATATAAGGGAGCGGTGCAGTAGTTGAGACCGGGGCGGGGGGGGGTATGGAGGATTTAACTTTTTTTCGCAAAAATTTTCGTGTTCCCCCCTCGCTTCCGTTCAAAAAACTTCACATTCCCCCTGGATCATGCTGATTTCCCCATTTAAAAGTTCATGTTCCCTCTCTCTCTCGAGTGAGGGAAAAAATTTCACGTTCCCCTCTCCCTACAAAAACTGTCGGGTTCCCCAAAAATTCCTCCATCCCCCCTTTGGCGTAAATATGACCCCCTCCCTAATGGTGAGTGAAGAGTCAACGGAATTGAGTGCTCTATTCTACCGTTGTAGCCGGACTATTGAGTAAGCGGATATAGACACAGTTACATTGGTTACGTTTGAGTCTGGTCACAGGACCCGGAAGTTGCTGCTCGCGGCAAAACATTAATTAGCGGTCAATGTTATACATCTGTATAGTAGTAGGTTGAGTTTAATTTTTATAGTCATAACACGATTGGAATTTCACCATCAATATTGTTTAATTAATATATTTACTGCCCTGCATAAAAAACAATGCCACGAGCGTTGTTGTTCCGTCGGTTGTGCGCTAATCGATGGACTCCAAAAGGCGAAATCGACTGCCTTTTTACCCTATTTCTAATTATAGCTCAAAAAGCTGTGATCCAAATTCTACAACAAATGTATACATTTTATGACGAGCATATTATAAGGAGTAAATCTGCAAAGGTTTGATGGATATCAGGGTGTACTAACAAATATACATGGTGATACGACAAAAAGTACATAAAAATAACAGTTCTTTTAACACTGCATTATTCCAGACATTATGAAAATGCAAAAAAAAAAATTATAGTATATTTCTTTGGAATACATATACTAAATAATCCCTTTCAATGTTTCAGGCAATGTGTTATTGTAGCCACATTTGAATAGGCATGTGTGCTATACAGGCTGAAAAAAGTAATTTAATTAATGCCTTTTTTCCCTTAAAGAAAAATTGTGAGCTAAATAGCAGCGCATTATTAATGTTTGGTAAAGCCGTATACTCTTGGAACTATTTTGTATCAATACATGTAATAAGTGCAACAGGAAATATAGAGGTGGTCAAAATGCGCTGATATCAACCTCCCTTGGGCATGATTGTGCCATGAATCAAAACTAGCTGATAATTATGAAAACAAATGTGTTTAATTTCTAAATATAATCATTTTCAAGTGTACCAGACGTGAGCTTATGGTGATGAACAAGAAACAAATAGAAACACACAAAAAGGCAGATGTATGCAGGCTCCAATTGCTGGATGCAGGTAATGTGAAGATTATGAGCAAACGAAACACTGTCACGGGAGGAGGAGTGAAAGTTCTACGATGGAGACTCATCAGTTGGAAGATTACAGTACTTTTTTATAATATTCGTTTGATTTGGAACGGATCCTTCTATCAAACTTCCACTCAGGACAGATGATTGGTGAGTAGGCCCTCTACTTACATTTTTGTATTATTTTTTCGTTGTCATTCTCAATTACCCCAAGCCTAGGCATCGCTAGTCTGGTCTTGGCCTTAGCCTATACTATCATGCCTAGCTAGGAGTAGGAAGCTAGGACGCTAAATAGGTTCCTAATTAGAAATAAAATGTCCACGGCGATGTAGTTTGACCAATCAGTGAAACAAAGACTATGTATCGCGTATATAAAAGAATATTGACTGGGTCTTATTCGGGTGATGATGGAGATTATCGCTCCTCGTGGCTAGCTACCTGGCTTACTATCTATGATAGGCCTAGCATCCTGGCCTACTAGACTATGTAGTATAGCATGTAGGCCTAGAATCTATGTAGGGGCTAGGCAACTTATGTAGGCCTAGCATACCTGGCCTACTACGCTCGGGGATAGTTAGTTTCGGCCAGGTATTGCTAGTGCAACTCGGAGCGAATCTCTCATCACCTCATGACCAGTCAATAGTTGTTAATTATTTACACCAGACTGTCGATTGGGACAGTACATAATATGTGGAAAAAGTAGAAAAGTAAGTAAACAGTCTATCAGGAAACCTGTACATTGTTTACGTACCCAGCTGTAGGCCACACGTGCAGTTTCGGTAAGAATCTGTCCAGACCTTTGGAGACACACACCCAGGCATCCTCACTGCACTTGTATTTGGATTCTGCCCGCGTGAAACCAGGGCACGGATGAAAAAAAAATGGGGATGGTGAGGAAAAGGGGAAAAAAGAAGCAATGAGGCACATAACCGATACAAAGTAATGATTATATAAGCATCAAGGGATCGTATGCTTTTAGAGACTCGTGCGTGAATGGGCTTGGGTGTGGATGAGAGTATTTACATGTCGCCGTAGTGCATTGAGGACAATCTTTTTTTGTTATCTACTACACAGTAGCATCTCAACTCAGTAATAAGGATCGGGTAAGTGGTCCTCAGATTTTTTTTCAGTCGCCCAAGTACTCTCGCGATTGTTTTTCAGATAAATCTAACATTCACATTTCGTCCATCTTCACCGATAAATACCTTGAAGAAAAAGGTCGTGACCTCGCTTGAAGAAAAAAGTTCGTGACCGGCTGTGAGCTGTGACCTCAGAAACAGTTTTGCCTGCGAGGGTGCGCGCGCATCGTATTTACAATTGATGCTGACGTCAAGAGTTTAACTGGTCTTAATTTAATTCTACACTGCCCAAACCTAATATTACAGTATTCTGATGCGCGGGCTTTGATGAACGAGCCAACTGTAAATTCAACAGGAAATCCTACTAAAAACATATTTGTAGGAAGAGGATGTAATTAAATAATAATAAATTAAAAATAAACAAGACATATTGCACTGTATAATCCAAAAAATGTGTGTCAGAATGGTGTCAGCTAAAAGATGGGTCACCTATGGAAACACGCTATCGGACTGGGTTTGTTGAAGTTATGACCCAATTGACGAACGCGCCCCAGGATTTTTGTAGTAAAAACTCTATAGCCTAGAGAAGAATTTGTCACGCAGAGCTGTATTGCAATTATTTTAACTATAAACAGTATGGTTGTCTTGTTTGTTGAACATTAAAGTGAACAGTTCCTAAATCGGTACCATCGTTACACAAGATGTGTGGGGGTGTGTTTTTTTGTTTTTTGGTTTTGGTTTTGTGTTGTGTTTGTTTTTTGTGTTTGTTGGTGGGACATTCATTTTAAAGATAGTACATGGCCACCAGTCAAGAAATTTTTCATGTAAATCCAATGGAGCATTCGAAAGTACTGCCGACCTAAAAGCAGGCAAGCCAGCGCACCTTTTTTCCATAAATAGATATAATCTTGGACAAAGTCAGTGTTGGCAAAATGTTCTTGCCGGACGTGATAAAATCGTCCCTGTCCCTCAGAACAAAGTTGAAACCTAAAAAATGTTGTACAGTGCCGTGCACCTAACAACGCTCATTGATTGGTGGGGAAGGAGGAGTTTTTTTTGGAATTAGCAAAAGCTTCCAGCTTGATAAAAAAAAGTAATTTTAATACCTTCAAAATGTTGGAATATGAAGTGTGAAAGAGTAAATTTTCACAAGGTGTGCCAAATTTTTTCAAAGATTTAAAAAAGGGCTGTACGTGGGTAACAATTGGTTCGGGATGTACTTCCCACCTCCCAAATCATTCCATAAAATACAATGAAACACTTTTGACTGCCAGTTATGGGGGGGGGGTTGTAAACTGAAGAAATGTCATCGCCCAATAAGAGCGTTGGGAAGCATAGTGAGCGAATAAAAAGTAAACTAACGGCATGCGTTTTGGGCCCACCTAAGAGCCATTAAAAAACTTCTAAGTAGGTGCACTACGAGCTCTTTGTGATCGTTCGAACCAAACTGCACACCGCAAGTACCTTGACAGTTGACAAAGGAGCAAACCGGAAATCCCCGAACAGGTGTGACAGAGGGGTCCCAGTATAGGCCCTGCCCCATGACGGGGGTTCCAGGGGGCGGAGCCCCGGAGCTCTTGGAGTGGGGCTATTCAGAAACCTCAAGATGGCAATTTTTTTAGGGTAATCGCAATAAAATTCAAAGGAAAGACTGGTTTCTAAATTGACTCACTGAGACGGGCAGTATTTAAGCTTGTACTGTCGAAGAGGAACTACCCATAGCGAGCGTCAATGTGTTAATGGGTGGGTGTAGGAGCAGAGGACCTGCCGGGTCCAGGGGCGAAGCCCCGGGAGAGCGTGCATGTAGCTATCAGGAACCTTCAAGTGGCCACTTTTAAGGGGTAACTAGTATCAATTCAAGAAAAAAGACTGGTTTCTAAAACTTTGTGCATGAGACCTGACACTGAACCCTCCCAGACGAATCGCTACAAATGGTCCAAAGTCTTTCCCCATCTTTCTCAGACTCGGCCATCTTTCTATTAAACAGCTAGGGATGCGGAACTAATTTGTGGGTCTTCCACGGACACAGCACAACCTGTGGGAGCAGACTTCTGTTTCATAGGCCATTCTACTTTCCATCAACTGCCACATGACCTGTATCCTTGCAATAATGTGCAAGTCATTTCTTATCCCGAATGGGGACCTGTGACGGAATGTTTACTTCTTTAGTAATCCCGTAATTTTGGAATGATGTGAATTTGGTGAGGCCGATTTGAATTAAAACTCTTGTACTTCTGACTTGACTTATTGGCCCGCCCACCCGGATATTGCTGGAACTCAATTTTAGGGCATAATCATCTGGTATCGTTTTGCATTTATGCAAATCTTTGCATCACGTTCACCAAATGAGTTTTATGTCGGCATGATGGTCGGTTTGAATGCTAATGAAACATTAACTGCCTAAGTTGACTGGTCTTGTTTCACTTCTTCCTAGAAGTGAGCCCTATCCAACAATTTGTTCCTGAACCCTATAGCAAACTCAATAATTGTTCTGGAGTTTTTCGCACCCCGAATGGTTGCCTCTATGCCCAGCACTAATCATAGGCCTTAATTAAGAATAGACTGCTTTACGACTACTCATAATCAAAGCACCGATCAACTGATAGTATGCAGTAGGACCCTAAGCTTCCCAAAAAAACAGGGTTGGGATCATGCCGGTAACCAGGCTTTTTTAGGGAGGGGAGATTTTTCTAAAAAAGGGACCTTTTTCTCAAATTCTCTGCACCCCCCACACTGGTAAATCGCGATTAAATCGCGCCATCCGCCAATAAACACAGTCTTAAGCAATTGTCCATTGTCTTTCCAATTCATACTTTATGCAATCTTCTCGAAGTGCAAAGAATAATGTCAACATTCTGTTTCCTAAATGTTGGAACCAATTTGATAATGGTGGCATGAAAACCTTCTTTTTCTTGTGAGGAGGAGCCCAAAAAGCCTTGGCTATTTTTTCTTGTTCTAATTTTGTTTTGGCTTCAATTTCGGACATTTCATTCTCCTCCATTTGTAATCTGTCGACCTTTATTTTTGTTCAATTGTAATTGTCAGTTTTTTTTCTTTTTGTTCCATTTTTGTTTTAGTGTCCTTTCTAATTCAAGTTTTCCTTCTCTAACACTATAAATCAACGGCTTCCGTCTCTTAAAAAAATTTGTCCTTTTCTATCATTTCCAAAATGTTCAATTTCAAAGTACTGTCTGACCCATCCGAAGTTCCCCGGGGGGCCAATTGTATTCAAAGGTGGAAAAGATGCGTGAACAAGAAACGCGTAAAAGGGTGTTTTTTTCCAACAGGCGATGTTACGCGCGTACATCGTTTCGGGTGTCAAACACAGCAACATATGGAAAAATTTGGTATGTTTTTTTTAACCCGGAAATTCATGTTATTCTCATTAAGCGGGAGCAAATATCCAAACTGTTTAATCGGAACTTGGGCAGTAAAGCACACGCAAAAGATAATAAACGGTATATTTACGATTCAATGCACTGCGTTACTTGTTGAGGGTGTAATAAAAGATAAAATACTGTTTAGGAGTATGTTTTACTTGTTTTAGTCGGTGAAAATACGTGTTTAGGGTGCATTTTGAAAAGTCCATGTTCACGCATTATATCCACCTTGAATACAAGTGGGTTTTGTGTTTCCCCCCCGGTGAATTTCTATGTATGTTTCAATCTCTTCAAAAAGATGTGATCAACTGGTTTTTAATTGTTTTCTCATGGAATGCTTGACCTTCATCCCATTAATACATTAAAATCTATAAGTCCGGCTTTAAGCACATCACAACTCTCCCAACAACCTGTGTAACAAAAACTCCTCTGCATTAAAGCAATAACACTACCTATTTTGACGAAACCGCCCTATTTTATGGATTATTAAGATTTGCAAAGTTGAATTGGTAATTGGCTAGTAAACACAATTAACTGTGAAGTGCTAGAGCTCAAAATTCTCTACGTGTTGACAAAATAGAATTTTGTAAATTAGAATACTTATAGGGGATCTACGATAAATTAATTCAATGGCTTGTTGGAAATGTCCTTCAATTACGAACTAGCCGGGAAAATCTAATTCTATGTATTCACATCCCCAACTATGAGCAAAAACAAGGAAACTGGTTCATTTCGCATGATTAACTATAGGGGTAAACATTGAGGGAATCAGTGTTTTCACCAGTAATCAAATAGTGACCGCCACACTTTTTAATGCACATTAGCACAAGAAACATTCTCTGCTATTTGTTTAAATTGGAATGATGTTCATCATGTTCATAAAAAAAATTGAATTGGATATACATGTATATAAAAATTCTGAGAACTTAAAAAAATAGGTTCCAAGACGATAAATATCTCTAAATCTGTGAGAGGTAGGTCAATGAAATAACCATGTGAAGATGGCCTAGGAACAATATACCATATTCATGGTTCTTTTTTCATCCTACAGAGAATTTTTTGTTAAAAACAGTCGCGCCCCTTTAAGTGCAACGAGAGATTTCAAGTCATCCATATTTCTGTGATAGTAGCGAATTTCCAATAGATTAGGACATCAATAGATTCCGTACGTTTATTGGGTTGTTACAGAAATAACTTAAAATGAAAACGGAAAAGGTGATTTGTATATGCTTATCTTTCAATAGAAATACTCGGGCTGAATTCGTATTTGCTTATAAGGAAATTGAAATTTCACTTTTGTACCAAAGAAACATTTTCTCCAGCTTAAGCCTTTCAGGTGGGATATTTTTGGATAAAAGCTTTACACCAGTGCCCAAAGAAGTATTTGACATTTTTAGGGACAACCTGTTATTGCTCGGCTTGGTTTTCCTTGGGCGTAAACACGGAACTGTGGGCGTTTGGGGACATTTAAAAAATACATCAATTTTAGATATATATATATATTATATATATATATATATATATATAATATATATGGTTATATATATACTATATATATATATATAGTATATATAAACATAGATGGATGAGAGAGAAATGATGGCCAGCGCCGGGATCGCTACCATATAATGCAAAATGAACTTGCTGTGGAGGGGACTCGAACCCAATAGCTCCAATTTCTCACAAAAGTTTATAAATTAAAAAAAGAAAAAACCTAAAAAATTAAAAAAAAATCTCTGAGTCGGCCTTCAATGCCCATTGCCGTTTGGGTAATGCGGCAGCCCGAACGGCAGGGAGTACCAGGAATGAGAGAATCTTCAGTTTTAAAAATACAGCAAGTAAACTTGCGCGATCCCCTGGCAAGATGGCAGTAGACAACAAGGTGTTAGTTGGCACAGTTGTCGGTTGCAGGGCATCAAAATTCAATAAATTGTTCTAATGGAAAATATCTAGAAATGTAGCCGTTTCTGAAAAATGAAAGCCTAACCAGGGGAAAATGACCGCAGATGACCTTTGACCTTGGTATGTGACCTTACCTCAACAACATACGAAGGAGTAACCTCTTATTGCACTTCGAGCCAAGGTTAAGGTAGGTGTAATCGGACTTCAACTTTTCAAAGACGACCAGAAAACAAAACTGAATCAAACTGGAAACATGACCTCAGATGACCTTGACCTGGTCCTGACCTTGCATCATCACATATGAAGGAACCCCTATGCACCTTCACCCCAAGTCTGGTTTAAAAATCGGACTTAAACTTTTCAGGAGGCGCGAAAAAACGAAAAAACGAAAACCTAACCAAAAAACTAACCAACTGGAACATGGAACCGGGCCTCAGGTGACCTTTGCCCTGGTTATGACCTTGATATTATTCCAACACTATTGCACCTTCCCCCAAATCTGGTTTAAAATCGGATTTTCGAAGGAAGACGGAAAAACGAAAACCTATATCCAAAAACTGGAACACACATACAACATACGGACATGCGCACCCTCGCAATATCACCTTCTGCTTTTCAAGCAAGGGGGGTTAAAAATGAATTGTTTTTTATTTTTTTTTTGGCCCAAATGTGACGCATTTCATTATTGTCGGCCATATTTGAGGTTTTTTGCTGGATTTCACGCGTTTTTTCCCCCAGTGTTTTCCCGCGTTTAGGAAGTTCATTCTGAGTAACACAGTAGTGTTTTCAAGTCACCTGGCGCAGAGAAGGAGATGAGGGATTTGTGCAAAATAAGGTACGGGGAGGGGTCCGTTTTTGTGCTCGTATGAAGATCCTGTTTTACGCAATCTGAATTCTTCAGTTCCAATCGCAGGTCACACCCAATACTGCATATTTTCTTTTCCGGCATCTCAACTGATTCGAATGACCGCTATATGAAAAAAAGTGAAATAGATTTGGTCAAGGTACATTGTTGTTGGATTTCGAGTTGTTTCCATCTTTGAAATTGTTTGAAATAGGAGGAATCAGATAGAGATATGTCTAAAGTTGCATGCTAAAGTCGGTGATGGTTGTTATTATGTAAAATTGAATTTTTTCAAACAAATCAAATGATACAGATTGTAGATGCAAAGGTCGGGCTAAAAAACTGCCGCAAATAATGATATTGGAAACGGCACAGATCTGATTTCTCAGTTTTCAAAAGTTACGCAGGTCTCCATCCATCAAAATTAATTTACACAGGAAACATCGAAAAGGTCAAGTTCCACGGAAAATAATACAAAAATATATTTCAAATGTAATATATTTATTAATCTTTCCCTGGAGATGGCCAGCGCACGATGGTGTTGAAAAAAAACCCCATGTGCGCTTCGGCCGGATTCGAACCGGCGGACCTTCGTTAACATGCACGACGCTCTAACCGACTGAGCTATCAAGCAGTCGGTAGAGGAACGATAGATATCTTCTATAGGTGTTAGGTTCGAAAAGGTGTCCTTCGCTTTCTAGGGGGTAGCATCAGAACTGTAGATTTAAATATGTTAAATATACAGTTCTGATGCTATCCGCGCTAGGAAAGCGAAGGACACCTTTCGAACCTAACACCTATAGATGATATCGTTCTTCTACCGACCCTGCTTGATAGCTCAGTCGGTTAGAGCGTCGTGCATGTAATACAAGGTCGCCGGTTCGAATCCGGCCAAGCCCAGCACATGGGTAGGGTTTTTTTCACACCTCGTGCGATGGCCATCTCCAGAAAGATTAATATAAAATATATAATCCTTGCTACCTGGAGAACTAAGTAGTTTTAAATTTCAATATTTCAAATTTGAAGCCCAATTTCTCGTGTATCGCTACGGTTATCAACACGATTGCCATTGTTATATGCAAGACCATGGAACCAATTGTGCATGTATTTATGCAAGCCTTCCATAAGCGGGTGAAATGAACACATCGGGTTGACTAGTGGTCTATGGTTGAAATACAATAAAACTTGATCTCGTAAAGCCGAAATAGACCGTATTCAATATGACGTCAGCCACCAGAATTGTTGGTGGACAAGATGCATACATTCAGGACTACAATACATCAGCTGTCAATCGATCCATGTTTAGCGATTGCACAGGGCTCATTGACAGGTGAATTATTGTAGTACTGGAATGCGTCGAGCTTGTCCACCAACTGGCTTGGCTATTGAATACGGTCAATTACGATATTTGTTATAGTTTTACATCATTTTGGTACCACGAGAAAGCGGACACCAATTACTTTTGCACAGAAGGACGCCACATTATCTATCACAGTTGCCAATGTTCAGTCTGCCAGATCTCTCAGAAACGTTCAGGTCCAAGGATGTGTGAGGACACTACGCGAATCTTAAAATTTAATACAGTTTTAAAAACAAACTGTTATCACATAATGATTAAGGAATATAAATTTCTGATATGCCTGGGGCAAAGTAAAAACTACGGATTTATTGAACTCATTTAGCGCGCTAGTATTTGTACCAGGTTCTCTTAAAATGGTTTAAATTTTGCTGTCATTTCGGAAAACTTCGCGCAATGCCACTTAGCTTGGGAGCTCTGGGAATACGACGCTTAAGAAATCAGGACCTTTCCAGACACATAGCGTTGACCTGCTGTCTGATGCTTTGGCTAATAAAGCCTTGCATTCACTTCGAAAGAAAGGTGAAATCTACTGACATGAGGATTTACAATCGACGTATTATAGTATGATTTTTATTCCTGTCAAGTAAAGCATATTGTCGATGGTATGAATACATTGAAAGGATGGGTTGAGCTCAAAAAACTACAAGCTGTATTAACAGCTGAAATGCTCAACTTGTTCAACAGAATAAAAAGCTTTAACTCAATTAACATGAACCTTTTTGTAGCGAATATGTAAAGGCTTCACACAGATTCAATCATTGAATAGATTGTTGCACAGTCTGAGACACGCTGGCGATTCTTTTGCTTGGAGAAAATCAAAGAAGGATAAAGGACATAGACGTTCTATATAGATAGAGAGAGAGGTAAAGCGTTACGTAATCTTTAGAAATCATCGTCTCGCATGTTTGCCGACCAAAAGAGAAATAGAGTACCTACAATAGAAAGCAATGGCTGCCTCGCTTCTTCCACATACTGTGGGTGCCGCTTTGCATATTACACTAATCGGTAGTGATACAAATTAAGTTATGTGTTAGAGGGGGGCGGTGTAATAATAGTGTACCGGGAACATACAGCGCTGCTCAGATACTCTTTTTTCTCAGTAATGCAATGCGCCTAGGTGAAAAGATGTATTCATTGAGGCGGTTTTATTTAAATTCAAGACGACTGATGTTCATTTCATTCGTTGTGTGGCCATGTGGTAGGACAAAAATTAACCACCCAATAGCACCCAACACTCCAACAACTGATATTTTGGCCGGATGTTGTATCGGAATTGACAATTATGTGTGTATACAAGCACCCAAACTAGTAATTATTCCGTGCAATATCAAATGTCAGCGCCCAGCCGGACGACTGGTTTTGAATGGGTTTCACCCCCTTGGGATAAAGTGTCATCAAAATCGAGGCGGGTGAAACCTCTTATGGAAGAGGATTTAGGCAACGTAAATTTGGAGTAGACGTTTCATCGGCGTTTCATATAGAATTCCCATGATGCCAATGAGGTATTACAATTGATTCAGTCATGCGCTGCATGACGTTGTGCAGTGTGCTTGCGGAATTGAATGGCAATACATCATTTGCATCAATGGGAGTTCTATATGAAACGACAAACGTCTACCAAATATTGTAGTTCGTTATGAGTTTGACCCAAAAGCTCAGTACGTAGATATATGATTGGACAAAGTCTGCATAGATGTAAACCGGCGTAGAAGTAATATTAATGTTCCGCGTACTCATAGTCCCGCCGCGGACAATATTGCCTCACACGGTGGTGAAAGCAGATAAGTCCAGGCGGGAGCCACAGTCCGGGGCTCCATAGAACGATAACGGAAGAAAGGCGTGAAACTAATGTTGCGTGAAGAGTCAACGGAATCGATTGCCCTATTGTTCACCATTGTTCTCGGACTATGAGAACGCGGACCTAATACTCGAACACCTGTAATAAACGAGACTTCAAAACATCCGATTTTCTAATAATTCCTTAGAAATATACTGACGAAAATGCATGCAAGCACGTTATTTGATAAAGATAAATCATACTGGAAAAAACACAACATATGTGATATTGAATTCCTGATGTGGTTGTAAAAATGGTCGATGAATTCGGATAGTGGAGATTCCCCCTCTTCCAGCAAGAATGACAGCGAATGAAAACTTTGGGATAATAATTACTATTCGATCATTTCCCTTTTTATGTGAATGCCTTCAGTTGTTCAAGTTGATGTTTTGGAATTTATTCAGTGACTTGCCTTGCATTATTTTCTGCGTGAGAAAGGGATTTTTTTAATTACGGCTTAGAAGGTCATACTCAAATTTTACGAGGCATTCCATTCCATAAACAGGGCCAGAAAAAAGGATACAGTGACATCATATTGAAGCTATTGATTTCAGTCAGTATCAAGAATATATTCACACCAGTCTCTTAGGCGTGCAAAGATCAGAAATACCTTTCCAAACACAAATAAATGAGCCTTGTGCACAGTGATCAAAATTTTGTATAATAAAACAGTGTTAATGATCTATTAATTGGTTTGATCAAGGATTGGTATGTCTAAAAACCAACTATCTATACAATTCAAGGTTACAATTAAGCAATTCTAATCTTTACTCATAGTTCATTTATGTTCTCCAACCAAAAATAGCGTTGCAGTTCAACGTTGTTATGTCCATACAGCAAGACTCCAAAAATGACAGCGCATAAGTTCACAAAAACTCCTCAGGTACTATAATCCATGGGAATTTCTCAGTCCTGAAGGTAATTGTGTCCAGCAGTTCAAGAGACGGGGCTTTCCCTCGAAGACACTAGTATTCTGCAATACAGTCCAGGTATTCTACCACCATCAGTCTGTCTTTAATGTCCTCATTTAGGACCACAAACTGGAATCTCTTTTTGATTCCAAAAATGAAGCTCTTCTGGCTTAAAAATACAGCAACACAGATCAGCTACTAAGCCCGGCGTGGCGGTTATCCATATTATAAAATCCTGGCAATATGCAACCGCTCAACTCTACCTTTTTGTTGATTAAAACTAGCTATAATTTAATTACTGTATAAGATGCTGGTTACTACTGATGGCTCCGAGACTTTATGAATAATCACCATATTATGATTCACAAAGTTCCCAAGTCTTAAAAAAGACATACCACAGCATCATGGCATAAACATAAACCTGCACTAGCTGACCAATTGGAATCACATAAAATTACGATCAGCTGAATTACAGCACTTCACATATATAACTTTATGGGGGAAATCCCCAGACATTGCAATGTTTGATCTAAAGCATTAAACAAGTTGACTCAGTTCTAAGTGTACATCCTGGGAAATTTCCCTTTCACCCTATTGGAATCTATCAAACAGATGCACCTTGCAGAAACAAAATAGGGAATTCATTTCGCTTTTTATAGTAAACCAAAAGTTACTTTTCACTGGAGAAAATCTTTCTCCAAAAAATTGAGAAAATAATTACTTTTTAATCAAAATTTGCGGGTATAATATAACATCCTCTCCATTAAAAGAAAAGTGAATGAATGAAAAATTTTCCAAACATTGGCTTTATACCTTTAACCATTTGTGGTTAATTTTCATTACAGTTTACACAGTGCAAATTTTACACTTTTATTATAATTTTTTCTTGCCACTTGCTGCCTTCAGTCTATATTACATACATTTGTGAATATCAATTTCTGAACAAAATTTAGGCCGCTCTGGACAAGCATCTGCCAAGTACATTTTTCTTTTCCTTTGATATGTCTTATGTCAGATTGTATTCTTGTAGAGTTAACTCCACCTGACCAGTCTTTGATTTCTGTTTTTCATCTTGTGGATAAAGTCAACGGATTGTGATCCGTGTACACTAGAACTGGGTGTACCGTTGTATACTCAAGCCAATACACTTCAAATTTTGCAATGAACAGCACAATGGCAAGACATGCTTTCTCAATTGTTGAGTAGTTTTTTCTGATGTTGTCAACTTTCTTTGAGTAAAACATACAGGATATCTACTCATTTTCATCTGCTTGCACGAGAACTCCACCACAGCCTACACCACTGGCATCAACTGCCAACTTGAATTCTTTTGAAAGTCTGGCGCAATCAACACTGGCACATTTATCAAAAGTGACTTGATTTTCTCAAACGCTTTATGGCATTGCTCTGACCACACAAATTTGACGTTTTTCTTCGGAAGGTTTAGGTCAGTGAACATGCAACTTCTGAGAAATTTGGACAGATTTTCTTGTAATGCCCGACCATACCTAAGAATCTAATGAGATCCGGCTCTGTGGTTGCTCGGGGGACTTTCTCAATTGCTTCAACCTTTGCTGTGATTGGCCTAATTGCCCTTGTCCTACAACCAATCCCTAAGTATGTGATATTTGCATGGCAAAATTTCACTTTTCACCAGAATTACAGTCAAACCAAGCCATGAGATAATTTCTCAAACAATTGATGGAGCTGTTCATATGTTCTTCCCATGTCTGACTGTACACAAGGAGTATCCTTCCACATACGCTTCACAATTTTCTATGTCTTTGCAACTGCTCTGTTCACTAGTCTTTGGAATGTTGGGCAGAATTTTGAGACAAATGCCATTCTTTTTGTATGGGATAGGCCATCGGGCGTACAAAAGCTGAAAATTCTTTGGCACGGTCTGTAAGGGGAAAATCGCCAATACCTCTTCTAAACAAATTCAAATTCGCTAACAAATTTTGGTATTTCCAATCTATCTATGCAATATCATCAATCCGTGGGATCCGGATATGAGTTTTAGTCGCTTTTTGGAACAGTTTTTTCGAAATCTGTGACAAATCGAAAATGAACCCATCAGGTGTGGGAACCAGAATACATGGAGGAACTCAATTCACTATTGCTCTGTTCAACTATTCATTGTCTAACATGTATTTCACATCATTCTGATATGTTGCAACTGATTGGATTCACCTATAAGGATGTTGATTTAAGGCTCGGGGTCACCTACATCAATGTCATTGGTTATGACATTTGTCTCACTGGGATGTACATCAGGAAAATGTTCTACTACTCATGAATTTAACCTTTCATCTTCACATTGCTGACTCTCTGGGAGAGGACCTAGTTTCTTGTCTAAATTGGCAAGTATGTCAGAAGTTTGCAATGACACCATAATCATTTCTGTGTTACAGTGCGAGTCTTTGTTCAGGTATGACTCTGTGATGTCATCATGGCCACACTCCTCACTAACAGTGACCGACATGACACACGCAGGCTTAATAGTATTCATAACCTCTTTCATTATACTCGTGAGCATATTGATGTGACAAACTGTCGACTTTTACGTCTACATGGGTGTTTGATCAAAATAGCAAGGTCGACCACTTTGTTCTACAATCTCATATGGTCCAGGATACTTGGCTTACAAAGGAGGCCATTGTATTGGAAAAAGTGCACACTTTGTCACTGGTTGGAATACGCTGTTCCTGGCATCTTTGTCAATACAAGTTTTTCATTTGCCTGGCGCTGTTTGAGATTTGTTGGCAAATCTGGGCTCTTTGGAAGGCACTGTGTCTGAAGTGAGACACATAGTCTAGCAAATTCACATCAGGATTTTCACACAACCACTGTTATTTCAGTAGTTCAATGGGTCACCGTACTTTGTGACCAAAACACCAACTCAAATGGACTAAATCCCTATGATAGTCGGGTTCACTATGTTCAACCATTCCTATTTGTTGGCATTTTTATGGAAGATGTGCTAATTTTTGCATTTTTCTAAAGTTCACTGTCAAAGGAAACAGAAAATCAATGTTGGCATTTTTAAAAACCCATATAAGCAGCCATCTTGGATAATTCAAAATGGCCGCCATTTTGAACCTATCATATGCTATATCTGGCTTCTAAAGCAACTAGAAACGTAATTCCACATTCTAAACCCATCTCAATGCAACAACAGTAGATCATGTGGCTGGAACGGCCATTTGAAAAAATTCAAAATGGCCGCCAAGGGAAGTTTCTTTTTGAGATAAACGTACTCCGAAAACTAGTAGAGGCATGATTATGGAATCTATACGCTGTTTTCAGGGTACGGAAACCAATTAGAACATTAATAACAACAAATGGGACCATGTGGTCGTGGAGCCATTCTGAATTTCCAAAATGGCCGTAAAGGGGAGACATTTTAGGCCCAACACTCCGATCTCTAATTACCGTCAACTCATGTTCTTTACCCATGTTTCAGGGTCCAGGAATCCAATATAAACATTGTAACAACAACGGATCATTTCCGAATGGCAGCCATCTTGAATTTCAATGGCTGCCAAGAAACGAGTTTTGCATACAAAAGGTATGCGGAAACAACATAGTAGTGTATAGTGTACAGGCGTGTGCCCGCAAAATCAAGTTTGAGTGTAAAATTATGTCCGTTAACCATGCATTTAAACCTTGTATCTGGAACATTTTTTGACACGGACACTTTTTAACAGGGCTCGCATTCAAGATGGCGGGCCGGTATAGCTGCATTCAAAGATTCTTAAAGATAGAAATTACCACAAATCTCTCTATATTTAGTTAACATCCATACCTTTGATAAAAGGAAAAATTTAAGTATGTGAGATTATGTCTTCAAGTTGCCTATTAGAAGGTCATATCTAATGTCTTGCCTTAGTTAACATGCTTAACAATTCAAGATGGCAGCCGCAATGAATACTTCAAAAATCTCAAAAAACATCTGTAATATGTTAATATTAGAATATTCCAGAAATTTACGATAAAAAGTACGATGATATTCTTAACCATTAGAAGTCATATGTGGCATTTTGGGGGTCTATACATACAGATATATAGTTTGAAAAGATCAAGAAAAGATGCCCATATTTGCCCACCAAATTGAATTTTATGCAAGTTTAACAAAAGAGAAAATCCACGATGCCTGACCTTTCAAACAGTTGTGGCCAAGAGTAGTGGGGGGGGAAGAAAATATCAGTCATTTCATTTGTATTTAATTTCTCACAATTTTGATAAAGTTAAAAGGATCTTGTTAAGGGTGCCAGTTGGCTGCCATCTAGGATTTTAAGTAGTGTTAACTAAATAAAAAAAAATATGGAGTTTTCTCATGGACAAAGACATATAGCTCACCATACTTAATTACACTGTTATCAGTTCTTGGGATGATACCACCCTAGGTAATATGGCAATTTATTTTTAAGGTTTGGCAAGGGTGGCCATTTTGAGATGTGCATGTTGAAACAAAAATGACAGATATGAATTTCTATAGGGGAAAGGACATATTTTGTACTTGAGTTTTCACGTATTCTGTAACTGTATGATGATAAAACTACATTATGTAACTGACCAATCATATTTTTTGGTTGTTTGAAGGTGCACAGTGGCCATATCATGAATTGTATGTTAGTAAAACCAAACGCTGCCATAGGTGGCTTTGTTTTCTAATAGCCAAGGCCGTATTATATCATATTCTTTTCTTTAATGATTTTTGGATGCTTACCAAATATATATTTTTACTTATACTAATATTATGACAAATTTGTAGGTTTAAAGAGGGACATGAGGAGATTTCCAGAAAAGAAGGCGCCCCCATTTTTTATCGAACCCCGGTTTTTTTACCTATTTGGAATGCTTACTAATTATTAGATCACACCGAAGTGAATAAGCCGGAATACGACTCTTATGTAATAAGATGATGATTTATAGTTTCTGTCGTGCACGCAGAAAAATCAAAGCATGGTCTTTATGGGGCCGATTACGATAGCAGGCAAATTAAAACAAGGTTTGCGGTTTTCTGTTGCCCTGTTTGTCCAATAAACCTTTGAAACGTTCTTGGTAGGTGGTCTACAAAACCGAGCAAGTCTGAAATTTGAGAGAAATTCGTATCCTAAAAAACCTCCTCATGTCACTTTCCAAGGTCTCGAAGGGGTTATACCTTGAATGGAGCATGTTACACAAAACACAAATACTATATACTGGATGTTAATGGTCAAAAGGCACAAAGAACGGACAGAAGAAACATAACTACCCACTTCATCAAAAGAGCGCTCTTACGAGCGTGTTGTCTCTGAGCTTTGTTCTTAAAAGGGTAGTTCTGGGCAATTGCCATCCATACTGTACAATCCTATCTTTGTTATATTCCTGAAAGTCAGTCTTTACGGTGTAAAGATGCCAATAGCTCTCACGTTCCTCCAGTGGGTGACAGGGCTTTTTAGCAATGCAGCCCTAGCCTAGTATGGAACCTTTGCCCATCTATGTTCGCCACTCCAGGTCCCATTGTTACTTTTAAACAAAAGCAGTGAAAATTTCCCACCATTTCCAAAGAGTGAGTATGCTCCTAAATTGGCATAGATTGTCTCATGTAATTTTATTGTATGGTGGTACTGTTTCTTATACTACAGATTGATTGATGTGTTTAACCTCAAGGTTTATACTCTTAAATCTATCATATTATCGTGTTTGGCCAAACAGAAATCGATTTTTTATTGTAAATGATTTTACCTTAATTAAAAGGCATTATATCAAATGATTATTGTATTGTATAACACATATCGATGGAAATGAAGCAAATATTAAAAAACAGGTTTACCGGTATGGCAATTAAGAGTTAACAAAAATCTTTGAGATGGCAATATGACCACACATCTTGAAATTGGAGCATCCCCCCCGGCTGAAGAAGCCAATATTATCAGAGTGGGGACTTCTAATGTCAAGGGGGCCTATAGCTCAGATTATAATTACATTATTAGGACCTTTGGATGATGTAATTAAAACATATTAAAGATATATGGTAATGTTAAAAGTTTTAAAAGATTTGTGACGGTGGCCCATAATTGGACACCCATTTAAATTTTGAGCTTGTTGGAAAAACGGAAATTACCAGATTATAGTTTCCTACAGGCAAGTAAACACGCATATCAAGACTGCAATTGGCCACATTTATCGCATTTTTGGCAGGCAAAACGTCTGTAACTGTTACTACATGTATCGCGGCATTTTGAAATTTAAGATGGCGCCATAACCAAGTGATCCCATGTTTCTATCAAAATATTTATTGAATTTCTAGGACCATGGAGACATGGGAGTATAAAACACGGGAATCATGCATATACCAGTCTCAGAAACTGGGATATGGGCAAAAAGGGCTTTAGTTGGCGGCCCATTTTGAAAATTAAAATTGCCGCCCCAAAACCAGAAATGATATGATTTTGTTAAGCAATGAATCTTATTGGTTTCCTTGACCCTTAAAACATGGGTATAGACACCGGAAATCTAGGGAGTCCAGGAATCCGAAATCTGAGCCAAAAATTGGCGGTAATTTGAAAATAAAATGCCGCCTTAGGAGAGTTAAAAAAAGCCAACATTGATTTTTCTTATTTGGTGAACAGTAAGATTTCAGAAAAATGTTTAGTTTCCTAATCTCCATTAAAAAGCCAACAAAATTAAATTAAGGAACCTGACTATGAACTCTTGTACAGCCTCCCTGGTAGCAAAATAACAGGAGATGAAAAACTCCCGCATCCCAATCCTCTAATCAAAACAAAGGTTTTGATCATGTTTTCAATGTTTGGTGGTACCTTCTAGGGCCCCCTGGGCTTCTGGGTGGTATGCTGAAGAGCTGTACTGGGGAAATCCCCAATTGGTCCATGACTTGTGGAACAAACCTGACATGAAATTTGATCCTTGATCAGACTGAATTGATTTAGGAAGGCCTACTAGGGTTGAAAAACTTACAAGGGATAGCCTAAGGAGGAAATCCTTTGTGGAAGAACACCACTGATGGTTCAGAAATACTGTTCTGACTGGTTTGGAAGTGGTCATTACCAAATCTATTAAACCCTACTAAATGGTCTCAAGGCTGGTTTGGGCTTGCCCACATTTGACCAGTAGCGGCGCCAGGGGGGCATTTGCCTCCACCGCCCCAATTTTTTTCTTTCCCCAGTCACCCCCCCCCCCCCGATCGAAAGAAAAAAGAAGGATTTGGGGGAAAATTCGTGATTTGGGGCAAAAAATCAAGCGATTTTGGGGTTCCAAAAATTGGTGGAAAATTTTCCAAATTTTTCATATTTTGCCCCCCCCAGAATAACTTCAATTTGCCCCCCCAAGATTTCACTTTTTCACCCCACGAAAAAGAGGTCTGGTGCCGCCACTGCATTTGCAGTGTGACAAGTCTTACAATTACTCAGACACATCTTTTCTGAGTGTAGGCCACCAAAAACGATCCTAATTCTGTCCTGGGTTTTTTGCACAGTAAGTGCCATGCCATGGCGACTATCATGGGGCTAAATGCCTATCCCACTTCCCTATGTATACCTTTGGCACTACAAATTTGATGCACACCTTCCATTCCTCATCTACAAGTGCATAGGGTGGCCGCCATTTTCTCATGAGTGACAACCATTTGTTTGTAGGAAACACTGAAGGAATTTGCGCGGCTTCCTGTTGTGTCAATGCCCTTTCACCTAAATTCCTAAGTGCGGAGTCATTTTGTTGCTCATTACCAGCTTGCAGGGCTTAAGGGGTCTCCTTTACAGTCCCTAACTATATCATGCTCAGCGGGCTGATTGTATTGTTTACCAGATTGTAGGAACTTTGTTTGTGCTCAAGGGGCTTGGTTTTCACTACCAGGGAATTTAGTCTCCCCGGAAGAGGGAAGTTGACCTCCAAATTCCTCTAACTTGAGAGAAAGTATCCTCTAAATATGGGACCAAGTCATCCTAAACGCTCTTCCCTTATGTATGAGTATATTGACTCATCACCTGCTCCCTTTTTCATGTGGCTTTTGGTCTTGACCTAGTTACTGCACGTGCTGGAAAAATGTCTATTTTTCATCAAATTTATCCCCGTAACAGGGCACCTGGGAAATTATGGGATCTGGGAGTACGTTCCCCCATGCCACATCCATCCCCTACCAGCATGGATACCCTTTTAACTGGGAGTTCTTGTCTAACACCAATTGTGACAGGTGCAGAAACCAAGTATGATTTCAAATTCATGTGTGAAGAGGGACACTAAAAACAATCCATACCTATCCCCTAAATCAATGCACTAGTTCCTGTGGAACTCTCAATATCAAATGGAAGTGATCCTTCCCAATATCAGGATGCGAGCAGCACGTGTCCCGCATGATTCTAATGGGTTTGGATCTAAACTATCATCTGAACGTGACACAAATCCCTCCAAAACCAAAAGGCTTAAGTCATCCCTGACTTTTTCTGTGTCAATTTCCCTTTTGAGGAATTCTGTTTCTGAACTGAAGAATGAACTTTTGACTCAAAGTAACGGTACAAACCTATTGTTTTAACTCACTTTTGGCTTTCTCCATTTGAATGGATAGCCATGTAATATCCCAACACCTTGCCTTTGTATGTCTGGCTTTTTACGTGAGGGCATGGGAACTGTGATTTGGGTCCCATCCCATGCTTTTGTAGTAGCACGTTTTCTTTGCTCCCCTTTTCATGGGAAACCTGACTGGGTTTTCACCTCCTGGTGCTTACCATGAGACGGCTTGTAGAAACCGGACTATTGTTGTACTTGTTGGATAGTAAATTCGTGGCTAGGCCTACTAGTATTACTTAGTTTGGAGTCAGAGCATAGTCGCCGGCCTTTACGGCTGCTTCACGCAAACTGTCAATATTGTTTTCAGTAGAGTGTTTTGATATTGGATGCAAGAAACCCACCCCCCCCCCCACCCACCCACCCCCCCCACCCCCCCCCCCCCAAATATAACCCCCCCCCACCCCCCCCCCCCCAAATATCCACCCCCCCCCCCACCCCCCCTAAAAAAATACCCCCCCCCACCCCCCCCCCCCCCCCCCCCCCCCCCCCCCCCCCCCCCCCCCCCCCCCCGCTGTTTGCAACTCTTCAAACTAACATCAACTCCCTAAGGTGACCCAAAATTTTGCCTGACTTCTTTCGAGAGAAAGCCAGCGATCAAACATTTGTTCCTTTACACGGGCAAATTCAAAGTGTCTGTCATCCTTTTTCTGACAAGAACTGAATTTTTGTCTATATGCCTTTGGCACCCCCCCCAAATTCATATGCTTGAGAACTGCCGCTTAACCTCGTTTCATAATCACTACATCGTCTTAATGGGACAGGGCCGAATATATTCGCGGCTTTACCAAGGAACACTGACTGTAGCAACAAGGTCCAAGACTCCTTGTTGGGCCATTTCAAGCTATTGGCAATTTTCTCAACGTGTGGAGTAATTTGTCTACTTCTTGTTCCTGAAAAATTTTGGAACCAGGGCGAATATTTTCGCCGCTCAAAACCCAAGGGCTTGGAAGAGTCTGATGAGGTAGCCTGTTGTTCAATTTTGCTAACTCTAGTGAGCCAAGCTCTTTTGTTTCATCTCATTTTGCATTTTCCTTTTCCAATTCTTTTTCTTCTCAATTTTGCAATTCTATCTCTTTTTGTCCTAATTTATTTGCATTGTTATTCCAATTCCTTTTACTTTTTTGCATTTGCAACTTTTCTTCTACTTGTAGCGGGCGCCCCTTTTGTAGTCCCCCCCAATAATTGTATTGATTTGACCCACACAAAATTGCAACAGAAACAATTTTGGTGTTAATATACTCTGAAATAGTCCAAAAATAATAATTAAAAGTCTACCCAAAATCAACCTGTGGGAACATGTAGGAAATAAGGGGGCAACAACGTTTGTACAGGGGTAAAAAAATTAGAAGGGTTTCGAATGATGTAAATGATGTACCCCAAATTTTTGGGCTACTCCTAAGGTTTAAAAAGGTCAGTTTGCCCGATCTTACGCGTTATAGTTTTAGTACAATAGGCTCATCACAGTCAAGGTCATCCTGGGGTAAAATTAATAGAATGGTCCGATTTTGCTCGGACTTGTTGTAACCTGTTAAAATTTGTCCAACAAGGTAAGTAAATGTAAATAGATTTCTTTGTTTGAACTTTTATATAAGAATTACAGAGCTTGGGAATTAGTGACCTCCAATAGACCCTGTAGCCCCCAGTCACATTTTTGCGCTCCAATCATGCAACAAATATTATAGATGGTGCACCCATGATATTTCGGGTCTGTACCATTAGACGAACAATTTGACACCATTTTTTAATAACGAAAGGATATAGCATGAAAATTTACCCCCATTGTGACCTTGAACTATTTGACTCATAAAACTATTGAATACAACCTGCAGATACTGGCAAACTATACATTTTTCAGGGGGTGGACGTATTTCGATTACGTAAGGGGCTGAGACAAACCGGGCAAACACCAACACATCTATCCGACCTTTTGGCGCATGGTTGTACTAGCTTGTGGAACACAAGTGCCAGGCCCCCCCCCAGATGAATGTTTGATATCGTGCAGCACCGTGAGCTACGCTACGTTGAATGCACAAAATGGTTAGTAAATTACTTCCAAATTAAAAAGTTTAAAACACCAAATTAACTGGACAAATATGTCAGTGGAGTGGCGCACTATTAAGACGAAAACCATAATTCAAGCAGAGAGTGCATTGACATGTCAGTGCCGATACGAACGATTATCATGGCCTGGCTAAGCAAGCAGACTACCGGGGTCTTGTACACACTCACACACGCCCTGCCATGCATGCAAACTCAATGACAAATTGATTGTGTACATGTATGTGTGCGAAATGGAAATTTCAGACTGAGATTTAAAACCATTATATTGAATTCCATACTACTAAAATACATTGCCCGTGTTCTCTACAAACGCAAATAACATGGGATATCGTAGCAGATCGTAGAGGATGATGAGCAACTCGGGCTTAGCCTCAGTCAATGCTTCACACACACACACACCACCACACACACACCACACAATGCCGCGGCCAGCTACTATTACTATCATTTAGGCCCAAGTATCGGAGAATTCTTGGCCAAGTTTTCTGATCGTAGACTGAAACATGCTTTGGGTAGCTCTGGGTCGGGAAAGGGTGACCCTTTGAATCGAATTCTCTACATTCCATGCCCCACGTTCACAGGATTTGCGTAAACACCTCTGACTAGACACTCCCATGTTGGGTTGGTGTCGTGTATAGGTCAGAGCATTAGTATAAAGCTATTACGGGGGCCATCACGCATTTTTAATGGCCCAAACTCGCAGTTTTCCCAAAATTTGGTGATTTTTGGCCCCCAATCGCCGAATTTTGCCCAAAAAATCACTCATTTTTCTTTCGGCGGGGGGGGGGGGGCAACTGGGGGCAAGCTGAGTGAAGGGGAGCGATCATTGAAACCTGAACCCATTACATCTCCCTTTCTCCCTCGGGAAGCGATGGGTGAGTCATGAGAAAATATTTCAATGACTTCAGCTAACCAGGAGCTAAAGATATTACAAGGGCCGGGTATGTCGGGCCATTGTTATAGCCAGGTGGTACCACATCACGCTTCGGGTTGAGTGACAAATACCGTCCTTCTCACCAATAACTACCAGTGTAAATGTATAATATAGGTCGTTGACACTAAATTTTCTTCTGAAAACGCGGTAAAATTGAATAGAAATGAGTTAAGCATAGTTACGGAATTTCTGCACAAAGTTGTTAGGTCCAAAGTGCTGCCCAGCAAACATTCCTATGATGGTGTGACGTGTTATTCCTTTTCTAATAAATGATGAAAAAATATGCCAAAGTTAATTGAAACGCACTATAGCAGCTCAATATTTATTTATCTGTGAATGAGGTGAAGTATTTTGTCCTGAAAAGTACTCAGTCTAAAATTGGAGCGCGTAACAGCTGAAAATCTCTTCAGCTGCGGCCGAACAATATAACAATGGTCTGCACTCCCAGATGAAGGGAATTGAAGTGTTTTTCAAAACCCATACCGGGCCGGTGATTGAATTCTTTAACTCCATTGTTGCTGAAGTTATGTGTATCCACTAGTCACTGATATTGGGAAATGAAACTGAAGTGACATTTTATTCTTTTCAAGAAAAATGTGCCCAGTTTTATGTGGGGAAACAGATGCGATTATATGATTTTAATAATTAATTATGCATTTACACTTGGTTTTCCTAGTCCCCCGATGGAGACTACAAAACAACGCATGAAGGACATGTCCCATCGACTATATAGACGAGGGTATTTGGAGAAAAAGCGTTTTGACTAATTTATTAGTTTTGGGCAAATTTGAAATTATTTGGCCATTTTGACCCTACAAAGGTCAATTGAAATGGCGAGCACTCTATTCAAAATATTAGTTCTTTGGGAAGTATATTGTACATGTTCCCATTAAGATCGTTGAGAAAGGAAGGCATTATGATCTTTATGGATTTTGGATAATTTTGCTGTTTTTTGGCCAATTGACCCCAGAATATGGTAATGCATGGGCTATAGCAACTCAATTCGGTCTTTGTGTTCCCTTGGGATGTACACCCATATGGTCTGATGAATTTTTGAGATAGAAGGCAATATGATTGATTACCTATTTTGGACGATTTGACCTTTTTTGGGCCAGTTTTTTACCCCAAAATTAAAAAATTAGAATGGCCAACACCCAATACGCTATTGTTAACGGTCCCATGAGAATTGCGATCTACACGGTTTGGATGTTTGTAACAAATTACGACGTCAAAACTTTTTCTGAAGCACTTTTTTGCCTCAATGGCCGTCCGTCTATTGAGTGCTTGGAATTCTTTGTCCCCATCCATGTCCATGGCTCTTGCTGTGGGTGTGGGTGTGTGTGTGGTGTGTGTGTTGTGTGTGTGTGTGGTGTTTCAAATCCATGGGTGTGTGTGTGGTGTGTGTGTGCGTGTGTTGCGTGTGTGTGTGTGTGTGTGTGTGTTTAATGATGGAAATAAAAGCACCAGTATTTTGCCCTTGTGGAAAAAATGTTGTTTTCTGTTTCTTTTGTTCCTATTTTTAAGATATAAATTGCGATTTGTTGGATGATCTCTTTCCGGTTATGTGTTTTCCAATCACAAGCATCTTTTCCTTAAATCTTGGTTCCTCATAACAACTACCGCGTTTTGCAGAATGCCGTTTTTTTTCTTAAAAAGCTGTTAATGTTTCGATTAAATCTATAGCCTATTTCCCCTTCAGATATTTTAATATATTATGTTGGACTAGTAGTGCAGGTATATGAGTTTATATGAATTGTTCTTATAGGTCTATGTTGTGATATTTTTGTCAAAAATGAAATAAAAGGCCTATTACCACTGCTATAAGTTGACCTAATGACATTGAGTAAACTACCCTATCTCTATAGCAACAAAAAAAAACAAAATAAGAATAAATAAACATCAGTTAAAATCCGGGAATTTGGGTGTAAAAATGTGCTACAAAGCTGCCTGGAGGAATGTTGGCAACAATATGCTTAAGGCTAAGACCATCTATGGGAAGTACATGTACGGAGGCACTAATGAGAAATCCACCTTGTAGGAGGGAGAGTGTACAAATGTTGTACACAGGGGAGGGACAGGCGTCGCTACATCCTAAAATAGTCTAGGGCTAGGTAATGGACTAGATCTACATCCTCCACAAGGGTACACATAGGCCTTGGCAGTGCTCCATTTGAACAAGCCTCTTGTAGTATTTGCTCGGCCACTGTCAAAGCAAACTCTGAATACGTGGAATAGGCTAGCTGCAAGCAGTTGGATGACAATTCTCAAATGTATCATAGGCGTAAATCCGGGGGTGATGGGGGGATCTATCCCCCAAGATTTTGATGAGGGGGATGGTCAAAACGATCATTCCCCCCAATTGTGATAACCTGTTCATGTGTTTTTGATCAGAAACAATTAACCTCATTATTTTACTATTAAGTAGAGTAGGATATGTGCATGCATTTTGCCTTGGTGATAAAAGCATGTGAAATTTGGCACACAGTTGGGGCATGGTTTAGAAGGATTTTGGGCTATAGGGGCATCGCAGAATGTTCGTGTAACAAAAATGGCGGCCATTTTCCAAAATGGCTTGCCATTTTTTCTGGTATTTTAAGCTCTTTTTGATGGACTAAATGATGTTTGTTGTTTGTTTTGGGCTTCCAAAACATGATTTGTAGACCAGAGCAATGGCTAAAATGACAAATTTATTTATCGGTAACTATTCTTTAACAGAAATGGTTGGCCATTTTCCAAAATGGCGTTCTTTTCCAAAATGGCTGGCCCAATTCCTTATTTTACAAATTTTCGACTGAATATGCAGATTTTTTTCTACAAGAATTTTGTGATCACGCAGCAATGCCAAAAATAAAAACACTGATAATAGGCCAATCAATACCAATTGTTTGATGTTTACTAATGGCAGATATTTAAACTATCTGACCATTGCTTGTTTTATCTTGCTTTGCAGACTGAATAAACTCAATAACATTATTTAGAGTGACTTTTGTTATTTTGTTTGCTAACAAAAGATTGTGAACATTTTCAAAATGGGAGGAGGCCTATATATGTTATGGTCTAGTGATACGAGCATACACTATTGCACAAGTAAAGGTTATACCAGTGAAAGGGCTGCCACACTTGAAAACAATGCCAGGCAATTCTTTTCTTTACCAAGTGTTTTACATTAAAGCCTATGCACTTGTTAGGGTTACGATCTTATCTATCTATATTAATTATACGGGGGTATGTCCGTCTGTATGTCTGGACCGCGTTATTTTATCGGAGACGAGGTCGCGCGTTCCGTAACTTGGTGGGTGGGTGGTTGCCCCTTAACCTTCCGAAGACCGAGTTTGTATTGGTTAGTGGATCAAAAGGTCATCGGAGGTCATTTCAAGGTCAAAGGAGGTCAAATGGGGTAAGCCTTGGTGTATGGACAGAAAACTTGGTGGAGTCGATTGTTGATGTGCAGGTCATTCAAGCCAGGTGATCGCGAAACCCAGG
>JAMKCH010005258.1:0-50827 GCA_023653785.1 Ophioderma brevispina | reverse complement strand
GATTACCACCACAAAACTTATCCCTGGGAGAGTTAGAGCAACATCCAAGGTCTATGGTCAACTCCACTTCCTGTTTTGGCATGAAAGAAAACCTTATGAATTCATTCAGAATTGTATTAGTGCGCAATAGGGAATCAGTTTTTGACCACTATCTAAAAACTTGAATTTTGGATTATAAAACATGTATTACTGACCCCCCAAAATGTGGGCCCATTCAGCACATTTTGAGTGATCTCAAACTTCTAGGTCCAACGGTTCTGAGATCGTCAGTAGCATTTCTTTTTTGCTCAAAAAGGGGCGTAACCCCAAAAAGGGGGCGTGGCCATGTCAGCATTTTCGGCGTCAGTGGGAATTTGTTCCCAACCAAATATTGTTCTGCGCACTTCAATTAGTGGATTCCTGAGAGTTGGCTCTGGACATATAATGCATACAAAACCACCAAGAGTACTTTAGAGAGTTAGATAAAACTTAATAAATAGTATGCACGTTCCAACACACAATAAATAATTGGCTAGAAACTGTTCAAAAATTTCGCCAGAAAATATTTAAAAGGTAACTGGAATGGTTTATAACTGGAGAATAAAAGATGGTCTATACAAATTTATAACAAACCCTATTTTTCTCGTTTTCTTAAAATTTAAAAATTAAATATAGTTACCATCTTTTAAAGTAATTTGCACACTTAAAATATATACCCAACTTGAAACGAATTAAAAAGGTTAATTGGGTAAATATCCTAAATAGTAAATCTAACGAAAAATTCGAGGGCACTAAAGGATACAACAACTTCCAAAGAAACTATCAATTTGTTCCTGAAAGGCGATTTTTTAAGATGTATCACGTAATTATTTAAATTTGCAGAAGATTCAAGTTAACTCAGAGAAAATCAAAAGTTACCACGTCTATTTTGGAACACGTTTTACTAAGGGATGGGGTGGTAAACCCGAGAATTGCATTATTATAAAGCAATAGATGATTTTCGATGTTGGTACCAGTTGATAGCTTTGGTCCTCCGTTCCTATTGATCCAACAGAACCTAGTATGGTGTCACAATGACGTCAAAGTCACAAGTTGGCAAAATTGGCCTTTCCAAGGACACCAGAAGTATAAATTAAAAAAATGGAAATTGCCATCAAAAAAGGTATAGGGAATATTGGATTTTTCATGTGGGTTTGGCCCCAAATGCTGGAAAATGACTAGTTTAATCGCCATATAATTTTGAGCCATACAATGCACGATATTAAAACAAATGGAAACTAATAACTAAATGGTAATGCAGTTACCATTTATAGCCGATAATGGCCCGAGGTCGAAAAACTAAATAATGGCAACATTATTTTGTTATGTTTTTCGCCCCGAGGATACATTATGAGCATTGATGATACTCAAACCTTATTTAGCTTCTATTAAACTAAAAATACTTGATTTTGTTAGTTTTTTTGTTGAAAAAGGTTTAAGGTCATATGCCAATTGTATATATTAGTAGTCAAAGTAGTTTAATTTCAATATTGCCTAATTTATGTGTACTTTTGAGATGCTGATGAATGAAAATAATAAGAAATGCATAGCGGCTAATTATTGGCAGAATAATGGGCATAAACTGGACGATAAGAATGCTGAATTTTCAATAATGGGTATAGTAAAGGTAATAGAAAAAACCACTACTCACCAATCGACTTAAACGCTAACCTCGGTTACGGTGCTTTGCGATCATCACATGTGTTTCGCCCCAAAATGGAGCAGAAAGGAAGTGAAAAAAAAAACTTTATTAAACGAAGTTTTTAAAGTTTGGTAACCGGCGGAGGAAACTCCTCCCCTTTGGTAATACGAGGGTTTAATATCACTATGTCCCCCTAAAAGTGATAAATTTGGTTCCAATTTGTTACAAATGTTTAAAACTACAAAAACTTGGATAGTTTTTTTCACGACGCAAAGACCGTAGGTTTCAATTAGTACAAGGAACATAATTAAACACAAAAAAATAAAATGTGAAAAACTGACCAATCCCTCATGAAGAAAGAAAGGTCATTTCAACGATTGCCTTTTAAATCTTGCAAGACCTATTACGATTTTGATCACTGAACATAGTAGCGATTTTGTCCAGCGAATACGGTATTCCGTTGCCAATTTTATCTGTGTGCTAGATATATGGGACACGCAAGGCTATCGAATACGTATTCGCTTGTTTGTGAAACCCGTTTATACAAAAGGGTGTTATTCGACTGCGGATATTTTAGTAGGATATGTATTTCACTGTATTTGTGGGTACAATTAAAGCGTACATAAAAAGCAACCCAGAATCAAACTATTAGTCAATTTGACCAAAAATCAGATTCGAAACTATGTCGTGACCACGACGAAATATGGCATGCACATTATTAAGGGTGTAAAGTTGGCATGCAATGAATATATTAAGGGTTAACATTTTAACTGGCAACCATAAGGTCCATGAGGTCACCCAGGTCAAAAAAGTCACCCAACATGTCAAAACCCCCACACCTCCCCTCCTTTCCACAAGTTACATTCATCGTAGCCCATTACGGAACTCATTAGGCATGCAATATATTAGGCGTTAGTTAAACATTTTGACCACGACACACACACACATAATGCCCAGAGTAATCCTATGTGCCATCTGCGAGACGACACAATAACTGCAGCACTACGATGCCGTTACTGCTCCAATAGGCCAAGAATCATTCGAAATCACATACAGCATCACAGTTATAGTTTGTTACACAGATCTCTCCATTTTGTCCTAACACTGTTCATTTACGATGATGATCGCAGCTTATAACATCGGCCAAATATCGGGTGGAAACGTTGGATCTTCTGATTAAATTTGAATATTTTGTGCGCAACAGATAGCCCAAAAGAGTTTGCAGGATGACTTTATGGGCTCATAGTCATAATGTATACTTGGCCAGAAAAAAATGGCATTTTTTGACTTTCCATTTTGACTGGTAATAACGCCTCCCTTGAAAAATGCACCGCCCCCGAACGTTAGTAGGAACAATACGGTAGACTATTCTTGTTCTGTCTTAAACAGGTTATTAAATTTGCTTAAAATGACAACATTTGATTTGAAAGATTTTTGTGAGATTTGAGATTTAACAAATTGCAAACTGTTCATGAAAAGCTACAAACAGCTACAAAAGTTGCTAAATGTGAGGTGATCTGGGAAAACCTCGTCGCAAGTCGCACAGGACAGTTTGAAAGAAATAAAAGAAAAAGAAATACTAAAGTTCTTTTAGTTTTACTTTATTTTTTGTTCAGATTGTATTAAGGCATAACTTTGATATGTTGTACAATAGAAAGAGAAAGAAGTAAAAATTTATGGAAACTTTATATTTCAAACTTACAAGATAGTCACAAACTAAAATAATATTTTGCACCATGTGGCGGGGTTTTCCAGATCACATTAACAAAATGACCACTGCACTGCTTTATTCATGGTTTACTAATCCAAGAAGGTTGTTTTGAATAAATCCCAATAAGCATTCCAAATGTTGCCGATTGTACTGTACAAACACATGTCAGTACTTATGGATTTAAAAAGTGTCAAAGAAAGTCTAAGAACCTCAAGACATGCATGGATTTAATGATCATGGGAAAAAAATTACCTAAGTCCTAATGCTTCTTGGGCTAAAATGAGTGTAAAAGTCAGGGTTTTTATGTGTTCTGTTAAGAATAGGATTTTTGTGAGATCACATGACCTTAATGAGTTGATTTTTTTCCAAACCTGGTACACCCTCTGACTATATCCTGAATGCATGTGCAACTAACAAACCAAATTACTATTCCTATTTCCCAACCTCTGTGCAGTGACATCAGAGATCTGGCAATCCCACAAGATATACATAACTGCTTAACTATGCCACAAAACCCAGGATGAAAATTTGCCTAACTTTCAAAATGAGTTAAGGTAAGCCTGCCCTCTCTGGCAGGGTAAGATCAGGGGAGGCATGATAGTTAACAGGCTGGCAACCCTAGCTGATGGTGCATGTGTGAACTGCTACAAAGCCAAATGCTGGAATTTTGTTAAGAAGGTGGACTCAAATTTATTTGATGTGTAAACTATGTCCCCACGAATGTCTAAGAAGTGACCAACCCACCCTTATTTTGCTCCAGACAGACATTTTTATCATGAAATTTGCAGGGTTAACATTTTATCATGGGAATTCCAGGGTTGATGAGGGTATACTTGTGTGACTTTTCCTTTGTTAAAATTAGACACATGAATAGTAAAATTAGACACACAAGTCATGACAGAATAAAGCAAAACACACGGAATGGAGTCACACAAGTATACCTCAGCACAGACAGATGGACACATGGATGGAGCCCATTTTAAAGTCCCGTTTGACAGGGACAATTACCTTTAGAACCATGGTAGATTCTGTATTTAGTTATTAGGCTCATAGTCCAAAAGTGCTGTGCATTTTCCCCCTTTTTTTACTAAAAGAAGCCATGCGCTATGCAGAAATTCATAAATTGTCTCTGTGATTTGCTCCAATTAAGTCTGAGCTTGACAAATGGAAATTACTGAATTTACTTTAATTTTGCCCAAATTTAGGCATAAATTGATCGAAATTCGCTGAAAAAGGAGGGGAGGGATGCTTTTTTGAGTCCCGCACCCTTCGGAGTCAGTACGCCACCGGGTTGCACAAAGTTTTTTCCCAGGAGCAAAGTTTTGGGGTTAAAATTTCATCACCTACACTTACAGGTTTGTAACTGTGACACCAGCCAATGGCAGCTCATGACCCAAAGTTGCATTTTCTCTCGATTCATCATATTTTTTTCACCTTTTTTACTTAACTACTTTTTCTTTATCCACTTGACACATGGATTTTGGTTTCTCCGCCGGAAGTCAATCTGTACCTAAATTTTACCAGTAACGCACACTCTTTGATTGCGTTGTAATATATTTGTGCCATAAAATGCGCAAGTAGTTTAAAGGAAGCACACTAAACCGCGAGCGGGCATGGAGTGACGCATATCTATTCGTACATCGTCGGTGCATTGTGGGACAGGAATTTAGGTACAAATTGATTTCCGGTAGAGAACCCAAAATCCGCGTATTCTGCTCATTATTTGCCAGGAATGATGCTCCCTGCTCCCACACTTTGTGCATAAAGTCTTGCTTTAAAAAAAAACAATTATTGGTGTTATATGAATGGTGCAACTTCCAGCTCTTATCTCTCTCAGTCACGGAAACAGAAGCCCCAACACAATTAAAATAAAATGCAAATGGAGCACCCACAGGTGGAGTGCCCATCTCCCTGTCTTTGGTGTTTGGGCCCAGACTCCCTCATATAATGTTGCTGTGGGGGGGCTCCCCACTCCTCCCACACAGTGAGTCTGTTTTGCATTCCCAGCATATGCTGGTACCCATTTATGAAGTGAAGTGCCTTGCCCAAGTGCACAACACATTGGTGACAGCGGGGCTTGAACCCACAACCTTATGCTTATGAGGCGAGCTCTGATCCACTGCACCACATGTGCCCCCTTTAAAACAATTTCCGGTGTTTTGCAGTCAGCTGTTACTGGGAATAGGCACTTGGGATAATTGCGCAGTCGCTCGCTTATGTAGCATAACTGAGGTGTACAGAAGAGATAGAAAATAAACTCCGGGATATTGTACACATGTGTAGACCTTTCCAGATCAACATCCATGACATCACAAAGCTTAAAGGTGCATTTGGATTCTAGCATGTCAATGTATGTGGTTCACTAGATGTCCCCGAGAAAAGGTTATTTCCAGAAGTTCAGTTTAAGATTTTAGGTGCATTTTGATGTTATGAGCATAGGCCACACTGTGTTGTACTATTCTGTCCTTTACGGACAGAAAATACCAAAATTACAAAATTTCTCCTAGAGTATATCGAATTTGCACGTAAGATCATTAGGCACACATCCTATTGGGTAATAGTTCAGATGATATCAAACCCCACTTTTTTGGGGTAAGTCGGGGGGGGGGAGGGGGCGGGGGGGGGGGGGGAGGGGGGAGGGTGTGGATCTCTAAAAGCCCCTTTAAGACCATCAGAGCATCTTCTTGCGTATGATCGGCAGCAGCTTTAAATATTAAAATTGGTGGAGCCAGCTGTTGATTTTTTGGGTGAGAGAGTCTATGTTAACCGGTGGACGAAAGGTAGGCACTCATTGAGAAAAGATCTGCAGTCTGTGATGGAGAGGCACATTGGCAGGCTGGGGATGGTGTTTCCATAAAATTAGGAGTACCACTTGTGACATTTTGACGGAGACAAAAAGAACAAAAAATTCAAGGAGGATTCAATAAGTTCTTGAAAAAATAAATGATAAATATCATTCCTCATTAAATAAACAATCAAATCAGCCAAAAAGTACTTTCAAAAACTTAAAAGATACAATAAAACTGCCATTTCCGGTTCGCCATGTAATGGGGACACCAACCAATTTTCTGATTTTTTTTAAAGATATTTCATTACTATGTGATATATGTAAGTTTATATGTACATTTTTTGGTTATTTGAGGGGGAACACCAATAATATTAATCGTACAAATGGGTCATGCCTGCCATATAAAAAACAAGGTTTTTGCAGGCAAAGTGAGCGGGACATTCATTTGGGTCCATTTACATGGGAACGACACCTAATTTTATACATAAAATATCAAAGTTATTGAGTTCTATGTTTCATATTATATAATCTGAAATTAGATGCAAATTCTATAATTTAAAAGGAATTATAATTGAATACATATCTTCATTGTTAAATTTAAATAAACAAAAATGTTCACATAGTAAACGGGACACCAAAGTCTAATGGTACCCTAATTTACGGAACACCTATTGCTGATTGAAACACAATTACAAAATCCTATTCAAATCCGGTCAAGGCGACTCATTCCATACGTGGAATATTGCTGTAGATGTGAGTTCTGTATGGGGGTCTGTGATAGTGAATTAGTTGGTCTTGGAGTATATAGCCAAGCAGTTGTTACATGTCTGTAAGATGTGAATGGGGAGCTGGAGAGTTTTCTCGTCGACAGACCAAGTCGTCGACGAGAGCGCAGTCTCTGTCTGCCGAAGCTTGGTGTGATTTCTTGACAGTGTATGCAGCAGGACTTGTTTCCAACAAAGCCTTATTCACCAGTTTATGTGTGTGATTTTCTTTCCGAAGTACTGCAGGTGCAATGCATGCCTGAAAGCACTGGTAGAAACTCGTCGTAGTGGGACGAAGGCATGACCTCCCGATACACTTCATCCATTCACAAATATTGTCAGTTACATTGCATTGTGCAGGAGAGGTTGAAATTATGTATTTAAACATTAATACACTAAAGTGCATGTGATGACCTGTTATCATACACTTCTTAAGGTTATGGTCATAACTTGTTGAGTTGGAAGAGAATGGATCTGGCAGTATATGTATGTATTTCTTATACATGTATTAATCAGGGACCTCTTATCGTCTTTTAGACGAAAGTGTTACCATATACCTGGTTTGTTTGTTGTAATGATTGCCAGAGTACAGCACTTAAAAGGGAGTCTGAACTTAAAATCTTCGAATTAAAAGTTTACTTGGCCCATTCCATGTCAAAATTCGAGATGTGCACCGCAGCACGTCATGGCGTTGTTCGCTTGGGTTCGACATTGATGAGATATGAACATCATGAAATTTTGAGCGTCATGTCCATTTCGGTTTTCCCGCTAGAGCAATTGGACAATTTAGGGGCGGTCACAATCAAAAGTGCTGCCAAATGTGAAAAACTATGTTGAGAGGGTCACAGGAGTAATGGAAACCCTCCACAATTTGAAAATCACTATCTATGGGTAATATTTGGTGTCGAAATTCAAAATTGCATCAGTAAGTTCATAGCGTGTTTACTTTTAGAGTTAATGGGGCCTATAAAATGGGCTTTGTTCATTCGGGACCAAGTCTGGGGGGGGGGGTCATAACTCCAAAAATAAAGAAAATTTTATGGTTATATTTTGGTCAATCAGAGTTGCATAGTAGAACTTTAAACCCATACCAATTGAACAACATTAGCAAATAATAAGTGAGTTACAGACCATTGAAAAATACTAATATTAAAAAATACAATTTTTTACACATTTTGACCCCAGAAAAACATGTGACATTCGACACCACCCTTCTACTTCAAATATGTTGAAGAAACATCATTAAACAACTTTTCTTGAAAGAACTAGCTTTGGTGTCTTATTTTTTCCAACAAAATACACCATCAAAGTTACCACACAAGGTATATGTGACACAGAGGTCATGGTACTTGCACAGTGTATATCACCATTATATTATACATTCTATGGGGATATCAGCAAAAGTGTCTTGTGCTGAAGAAAACAATGAAGACATCAAACAACCGGAGCTGGTTCGTTCAAGATAGTCTTGATGATGTATCTTCAAACATATCTGACTAGCGGGGTGCTGTGTATGTCAACGTGATTTTCAGGGGGACCAATATAGTCAAATGCAAAATTAGCATTTTCAAGAGGCTGTAACTCATATTACGTACCTAATGACTTAATATTATTGTACTTGGTGAAAGTCCTGCAGATGGACTCAATTATTAGCAAAAAATCACATTCAAAGATATTGTTACTTACGGAGTTCTGACCTCCCAAACCTTGGTCCCAGATTGAAAGATACTGCATTTTTCCACCCAAATAACTTTAAAAGTAAAGGAGCTATCACACTTTGGAAGCCAGATTTGAATTCTACACCAAAAAGATTCCCCAGATAGTGATTTTAAAAGTTAGGGAGGGTTCCATTACAAGTTTATGGAACTCTCAAAAAATTGTCTTTCGCCATCGCACAGCATTTTTGATGGTGACCCCCCCCTAAATTTCGGAATGCTCCTGCGGGGAAAACGGAAGGCTGTAGAAGCTCAATATTTCAGGATTTAATTACTCATCAATATCTATCATCACACAAAAAAGAAAAAGAATCAATGCATGCTTCGGTTCAATCTCGATGTGTTGACATGGAATAGGCCATTGGAACACCACACACGTTTTATTGTTTAATGAGTGTAGTAATGAATTTTATGAGAAAGCTGGCGCCTCTGCTTAAGTATACCTTTCCTTCCCTCTCCCTATCGCTCAATGTTGTGCCCTTGGAACAGCCGCGGTGCATTGTCGTTTCTCAACATGCATGGGGGAGTGGGGAAA
Organism: Ophioderma brevispina; assembly: GCA_023653785.1. Classification (NCBI taxonomy): domain Eukaryota; kingdom Metazoa; phylum Echinodermata; class Ophiuroidea; order Amphilepidida; family Ophiodermatidae; genus Ophioderma; species Ophioderma brevispina. Next base: position 41,654 of record JAMKCH010005258.1, on the reverse strand, counting down.
CGTTTATCAAAAAAAGTGTTCCAAGTCTTTTGCGAGGATTTGTAGTTCATTTTATAGCTGCTTTTAATTTTCAGAATCAGAAATTTCAGCTTGCTTTTTCATTTTATTTATTATAACATTCGGCATTCCCAGGCAGAAACCCAATATTGCTATATGCATTAAATTCAAGGGACGCCTCCAGAACAGCGGAGAAAGATATATGGGAAGAAGTACGATTTTTTTTACCACTATGTGCCTATGCACTACCCCATTTACCTGCATCTGTGATGGTACCAACCATGAAACATTCACATGCCGAAAGTAAAGACTCATTTAAAAAGGCGAAAAGGGAGAACCTCCCACAGCAATCACCTTTACCCCCTCAGTAACTCCTCCACCCCCTTTTGTTTCACTTCTCCCTCCCCCAGCCTAACGCGGGCCGAGAGCATTGAAAGCAACGAAAACGTTTACGCTCCCCTACCCTTGCCAGCCCCCGTCCTTCCCACTCGACGGGTACCGGTCGGAAAATGCGTTTCGTTGCATCTGGGCCGTAAACAACATTTTGGTTTCGCGGGCAAGATGACTTCATTGCGTTTCATTGCATCTGGGAGTTCCAGGAGAATGACGCGTGGCGTTTCGTTGCATCTGGGCCGTATTACCGGAGGAGAATGACGCGAGTCGTTTCGGTGCATCTGGGAAGTCTTACCGGAGAATGACGCGACTGCGTTTGATGCATCTCGGCCGTTATTGACCGGAAATGATGCGATGGTTTGCGCTGCATTTGGGCCGTTCTGCCCGCAGAAGGCGAATGTTTTCATTAAGGCGGGTTGACACTGTACAAATTGCCATAGACAATTTCGATTCGATGGTGAAGCGCACCATTCGATAAGTATGGGTTATTATGCAATAAAGTATTCATGAAGTATAAACCGGAGCATGACGTAGCATAATAGCCCCACGCACGACTATGATGTAGCGTATTAGCGCCACTCACGACATGGCGAACTAAGCTACAATTTTCATGCAGATCAGTGTGTTATATTTATTTATGATTTATATTTATTTATTTTTACCCTGTTTTTATTGCATTTTCACGCGATGTTTCGCGTTGCCACCTGGCGTCTTTCCGGTAAATGGCGCGAGGTGTTCGTGCATTTGGGCCGTCTCCAGGGGGAAATGGCGCGATGTGTTTCGTTGCATCTGGGCCGTCTCCGGGAAACACGGCGCGGATGTGTTTCGTTTTGCATCTGGGGACGTTATTGACTTTTACGTAGAATTCCTGACTGCGGGAAGAAGGAAAGACGGCCGAGATTGCCAATGAAAACGCCAGCTTTGGCTCTCGTTGCAATATGGGCCGTTTTTTTAAAAATTAAAAATAGATTGACTTTTGCTTGCCATTGGGCCGGCGGCCTTTGGCAAAACGACACGGTCCTGGTTAGGGTTAATTTAGACCGCTTATGACTTACATCAAATTCATTTGGATGAAAACATGCTTGTGATGACCTTGCCTTCAAAAACGTTTCTTTGGAAAGATTTCTCCGGTCTCCAATCTAACAATCTGAGAGGTGAGAACCGAAAACAAATGCGAGAGTGATCACAAAATATCAAACTCTCTTATTTAGTAGATTGACTTACACCATCAATGAGTATGGCAGAAATTACTTTTCAATTTCCACCCGGGACATCAAATTTTGTCATAGATGGTGTGCTAATATTTGACATTTCATTGGAACCCCAGGATTAAAGGTGCATTTTGTGATCACCAGCACCTCATTTTTATTACAATTCAATTGAATTACCTGCTAAATTTAAAATCAAAGGAACCATATCAAAAATCATTTGACATCAAAAGCTTGCTACAACCAAAATTGGATTTAGCTTTTAAAGCTGGAGCTGGTTGATTCTTAAAGGCCATGGCCCGATCGCTATAGCTCGTTCCCAGAAGCCAGATTTTACCGGAAAGTGGTCAACAATTTTTGGTATCAGGAAGAAAGCTAATATTTGTCTAATACCCTGTGAAATTTAGAGACAAAGGATTGTTGGTTTTTGGAAGTGATGAGAGCGAAAATATTCCGCATTTTGGTCGACCAGATTAATTGTACACAGTACTCATGGGGATTATTTGTAAAATCGCGTTTTTAGCTTACCTCAAAACGGATGAAAATATCGGCGCGACCAAATTTAAGAGGGTGTTGTAGTGAAGGCCCAGTCTATCAAGATAAAACTTCATATCCTCAAATCGGGCCATCCCCCTTTAATATCACTAATTGCAAGAGGAGGTAATGTCTTCCCAAAATGCATTTCTTCCAATCAAAATGTTTGCACTGGTTTTTTACATGAGTTTATAGTGACAAAAAGTACCTAAATAACCGAACTCTCCCAAATCTTGCAATTTCAGACATTTGTCCACTATAAACTCTGTGACAACCAGTGCAAAATTGTATTGGAAGAGAAATACAATTTTTGCACTGGTTGTTCTTCAATTCTATTGAAAGCCAAGTTTTGTGCTTTGGTTTTAAAGTTTCACTTGTCAACATTTGTAGTGTGCACTTGGTACACAAACTGATGTGTTAACGTGAAACAAAGTTTTTTAAAATCCGGTTATTGTCCCCGCTAACAGGGGGGCCGGACACACCTCAAATGCAGCAATACTGCTGTATGAGTATTTATTGGAGCAAAAGACAATAATTGATCCGGATGTGATGTCATCCACAGTTTTAGGCGGTGGGTCTATAGAGGCCTTTGGGCAACCATGCCCTAATGCAAGCAGAATGTGATGGATGGCTGCCAGCTCTCCAGAGATGAGCCTTGTGGTAGATCTTTTTCCTTCTACCAGGGAATCAGCTACCCCTCCTCATCAAATTCCTTATAACCCAAATGGGGGTGACGGTTTTTAGCCGACGACAACTCGGCCCTGGGGAAGGTAGTACGGCTAAACAGGATACAGTAGCAAGCCCTCAAAGGAACCGGACCTGACATGTCGCACAGTTTTGTCACACATTTTAATTTACTGATTTTCTACAAACTTGGAATTCCTTTCAATGCAAATTACCTTTTACTTTTTTGAGAAAAACAAATTGATTTAGCATTGAAATTTGGGAGTGGTTTTGTTGTGATACCCATTGCTATAAAAGATAGGTATCAGGTTGGTTATAAAGGTTAAAAAAACGTTTGCAGTGTATATTCTGGTATAAGCTTGAGTATCCCTACTCAAATAGATTTATCTTTAAAGGGCAACAAGAGATTTTGAGACAATCCATGTAAGGCGTCATAGTGGAATCACACCACTAAAATAAACCTAGTGTAGCAGACGACGTCAGTGCCAAGACAGTGTTGGCATCCGGAATAGGGCCCTTGCCTAAAAAAAATGAGAGTCACAAATGTTGATGAGTTGTGTCTTAAATGAAATTTGAATTAATCAATGTGTGGACGAGTAACAAACCATTTGGGTGGTAAAGATTTTTGTCTGTGCCATTTTGTTATAATTCTGAGGTGTTTTGGGAAACTGTACAAATTTTAGTTTGTAGTAACACTCAACTAGGCCTGAACGTTTTGAAAACATATATGCAAATCTTTCGATGCTCGGTAGCTAAAAAATTCAGCCCTTCATCATATGACTTTTTCATTTATGTTGAAAAGGTATGGTGCTAATATTCAAAAAAAAAGTTTGACGTAGTAACCAGTCGCGTTATAGCCGAGAACATCGACGTTTGGTGAGAGTCATTTTGTTTACCACAAGGCTATGGGGAGTTATTTAGTGGTTTGATTCCATGTAGTGATCTTCTATTGATTAGCCACTCAAAGGATTTCTTACCTTGTCTTTGGGTACAGAAATGTCTTAAGCTTAAAAGAGAAAACAACACAGTGATTTTGCAAAGCTTATATGTTAATGAACATAGGGGATTTGTATTTGCTCCTATACGAAAATTAGAAATTTCCCACCAATTTCTGTACCAACGAAACAGTTCTTCAACTAATCCTTACTGATGGTGATATTTGTGATATAAAAGCTTTACACCAGTGCCAAATCAGAATTTTCATATTTTTTGGACACCTGTTATTTGATGTAATTCTCGTTGCACCTTAATAAGGCTCACTTTTCTGAGGATTGAAGTTCTTCTGGCTTTTTTTCTTTTTGTTTGGTTCTTCTTTTTCTTCTTCAGTCTGGTCTGAAGTCTCCTTCATGGCAAATTGGTGACCCTCTCTACATGTATTTTCTTGCCCTCAACATGCGAAATCATCCAGTAGTGATAGCTAATCTGACAGACTCAAGCTGCAGAGGAAAAACAGAAACAGGCCAATAAAAAACGACTTGACCTATTCACCCCTTTCACATCTTCAAAATGTAATGATTTTTTTTTTTTTTGTTTTTTAAAAAAAAAATAATGTGAAAAAGGACACTGACCACAAAGGAAGATCTTCAAATTTGGTCTTATAAAACTGTAGAATGGAGACTTGTACATCGATAATAAATAACTTTTTTCACACATAAAATTGGTTGGCTGTGATAGTGTCGGCGACGACAGAAATATTTACACATACATTACACTTTTATACAGCTCAATCGAGAGGTTTGTTTGTGACAAGAGATACCAAAGTCAATTTTTATCTCAATGGATTTCCCAGGAATGAGCTTCCAAAATCCCTTTTCAAGCCATGGTGATGAAACCATTAGAACGCCTATAAGGGTAATTCATGTTCAGAAAACTTTGTTTCTTGAAACGGTCTATGGGGCTTTTGCTACCATCCGGGTCACTTTGGCCATGCTTAGCTTTATCATCGGCCCTCATTTTGCAGTAGTTCACTTGCGCGATGCACAACACTTCGGTTACACTCCGAATCATAAGTTTCATTGGAGGTGAAAACAAACGTGAGTCACTTCCAGAACAAACTTCGATTTGAGGCTGTTAGGCAGCTTGTATGATCATTTCTTGGGATTGTTTCAGCATGTAAGTGAAACAAATAGGCATTTGAAAATGTGCATGTTATTACCTAACTAGCGGCTACCATTCAAGTCTCCTGCTATCGTTCAGGTAAACATACAAAACAATTTATGCCAGTTTACACAGGTCCTATGGGAATCACCACCGCAAAATGTCCGCCCTATTATGACTTCTGACGTCAGCGGAGACAACCCCTGAGTGTATACAATTTGTGCTTGGAGGTACACACGAGACCTGGGACTAGGCTGCTCCCCTAACTAGCTGCTCCCCTCCCCCTCCTCTTCACTCTATTTTCCTCCCTTCCCTCCCCCCTCCTTCAATTGCCCACTACAAAATACCTTGAGATAGCAGCATCTTGCATCCCCTTTCAGGTTGCCTCTGAATCTCTGATACATTGGACTTTGGGTGCCTTCACTCTCCTATCTACAATGATTGTGATGCCACCACTTGCGACATTAACGTGATAAATCTCTCACTAAAGTTTTCTGTCGCAGGCCACTGACGTACCCATTTGTGTTTTTTGATTCATCCATGTCAAACCATGCGTATGCAAGAAGAGAACAGGAACAGCATGGGAAAAATAACAACGCGGTTCTCGAACCGCTCAATTCCCCCTGGCGGGAGCGGTTACAAAATTTTTTAAATAATCCGCTGCAAATGTCATTACCCCTGTGCAACGTTCGCGCAATGCATACGCACATGCGCGCTACGCACGTCTGTGCATGCATATGTGCTATTATGGCCACCCAACCCTTAAATTTACAACCCCAAACCCCCTTAAACCCAAAAAATCCCCTTTTAAACCCCAACAACCCCCCTTAAACCTGGACAACCCCCTTAACGTGCAACCCACCTGAACCACAACCAAGCCCCTTAAAGCCACAGCCAACCTCCCCTTAAAACCGGAGGACAATGTCGCACGTCCGAGCATGCATACGCGCATGTGTGCTGTCCAGCTGCATTACGCGCATGTGCAACGTCCGCGCAATGCATCCGCACATGCGCGGCAGTGTGCGCAGTCTGCGCATGCATCGGGTATTATGTAAATAAAAACCCGCCTTAACCAAAAAACCCCCTTAACCCAAAGAAAAATCCCCTTAACCCTAACAAACCCCCTTCTTAAACCTGGACAACCCCTTTAAACCCGGACAACCCACCTTAAACCACAAACAAGCCCCCTTAAGCCCAGACAACCCACCCTTAAACCCGGACAACCCCTTTAAACCCGGACACCCCACTTTAAACCCCACAGCCCCCCTTAAGCCCAGACAACCCCCCTTTTAAACCCGGACAACCCCTTTAAACCCGGAACAACCCACCTAAAACCCCGGACAATCCCCAAAACCCACCAACCCCCTTAAAGCTGGAGAACCCCCTTATTAAACCCTGGACAACCCCCTTAAGCCAACAACGCCCCCCTTAAAACGCGACCCGCCCCTTAAACCGGAACAACCCCCTTTAAACCGGACAACCCACCTTACATCTAACTCAGCGTGAGAGTACATGATTTCCCCACCCCTCCATCAAGTTTCAATCAAACGGGACTATGATCTTCAGTAGTGTGTTAGTTTTTTGGGTGAAAAATACCCCAAAGTTAGCCATAAATATGAAATTCGCTATTTAATTAGCATATCATCCGCCCCAAACCTAATCAGCTCAAGAGTAACTGATTGCCCCACCTCCACCAAGTTTCATCAAAACGGACTATGGATCTTTCAGATAGTGGGTCACAAGCTTTTTGGGCAAAAAATACCCCAATTAACTCATTAATTATGCAATTAGGTACCTAATTAGCATATGCCATGCACATAATCTAATCAGATGAAAGGAATGGCAGTCCGATCCCACCGACCAAGTTACATCACCCTTAACCTTATGGGTCTCTGAAAAAAGCCCCAAATTAACTCATTACTTATGCAAATAGGTACCTCATTAGCATATGCCACGCCCCCATAATCTAATCAGATGAAGGGCATGACAGTCCGATCCCAACCCACCAAGTTAATCACAATAACCCTTATGGGTCTCATGTTAATCGCGTTCACAAGATTGTACCCCCAATTAACTCATTAATTATGGCAAATTAGGTACCTAATTCGCATATGCCACGCCCCTAATCTAAACAGATGAAGGCATGGTAGTCCGATCCCACCCACAAGTTACATCATCATAACCCGATGGGTATCATGTTATCGCGTTCACAAGATTGTGTTGGACGCCGCCCGCCGGACGGCCTTGATGATAGCATTATCCCCCCATTTGCTTTTCAAGCCAGGGGATAATCAAAAAGTGCACTGTGCAAATTACAAAAGGTGATTTTGTGCGAGTTGTGTGTGGATGTGACAGAATGTCACCAAAAAAAAATTGTCACCAAAGTTTCTTATTGGGCGTAAATTATAAGGTTGTAAATTATTATCTTACAATTTCTGCATTTCCGTAGATAAAATTGCACTCCCTTTTCTTGACTTAAAATATAAAGATCTAAAATGAAATTTTAAACTGTTTAGTTCTCCAGGTAGACATTGTTTGTTATTTATCTTCTCGGTGGGTGATGGCTAGCCACTCAAGTTGAAAAAGAATGTACGCTTGGGGGATTGAACCCGGCACACCTCAGTATTACTAGCATAGCACTCTATTTTGGTAAAGAGCACCGTGCTAGTAATAACCGAAGTTGCCAGTTCGGCATCTGGCCAAGTGGCACATGGGTTTTTTTTCAATGCTTGGTGCGTGGTCATAGGGAAAAAGATTAATAAAAATTTCCAAATGCTTAACGGTCCATGGCCCGATCGCTAATTCGCCTCGCCCCCGAAGCCCAGATTTTACCAGAGTTGGTCAACCATTTTGGTATCAGAAGAAAGCTACTATTTTTCTCATTCTACCCTGTGAAATCTTAGAGCCAAATGATATTGGTTTGGAAGTTAGCGAGTGAATAAAATGTACCCCATTTGGTCGACCATCTACTTTTACACGTACTCTATGGGGCTTACAAAATCATGTTTTTAGCTCTCGCTTCAAAACGGATGCATATCGGCGCGAAACTTTATAGGAGGGGGGTTTTGGATGAAGGCCAATCTATCAAGATGAAAACTTCATATCCTTAAATCGGGCCATCCCCCTTTAAAAAGATCTCTTGACAATAACATTCCCAATATGATTTCGTCCCGATAAATGCAATATGGAAAGGGTCGCAGGCCGTGGCAACCATCCCTAATTTTTGACACACAACACACATACTGGCTCTCCTTCTTCTTTTGCCCGGTTTGGTTGTTCACAGCGGCCGCTACTGGAGCATCCACCACAGGGGCTGTGACACCCTTGATCTGCCTCCCTAGGCACCCGCATCGACTCTCTTCAAAACAACAGTGGCACTATGCTGTCCTTTGCCAACTTAGTTGTTTTAGCGTTTGTAGTCTTGGCTGTACTGACTTGTCTGTTACTGTGCGAGAAGGTGGTTGTGGCTGTGCTGGTTGTAGCGGAGGGTGGTGGAGTTGGTTACTCTCTTGGTGGGGTACATGCCATAGGCTGGCATGGTAGGCAGCTAAGAGTCTTCATAAACCTGTTCCAAGAGCAAGGAAAATGCAACGGTTTTTTTTTTAAAGCATGCAGACAAGATTCTCATCTATTTTTTGAGGAAATCCATGCCCAGAGCTCCTACACTTCCGGAACAGCTTCAGCAGCTGCTCAAAATTGAAAGCTCTTAAAATTATTACTTGAAAGGCCGTTGCTGTGTTTTGTTATGACATGTAAATAACTGAACCCCTTGTTGAGCTCTCTAAATGAACCAGGAAGAGTACTTATAGAGAGATCTTTTATTTTCATAAATAAGGCCTGGATTGGTATTTATTTGCGGTTGGTCCTAATAAATTCCCTGGGGTGCCAGCCATCTTTCAAAAAGTTAGTTTTAAAAGATACATCGTTCACCGACAATGTGACGTCTGACCGACACGGTTGTGAATGGGGTTATGTCAATTTAAACAGCTGAAAGAGCAATTCCATAAATTAAAATTACAAAGTATTTTGAAAAACAATGGAATATTTTTGCGGTCAGGCACAAAAACTCAGGTCAGTGGGTTAGTAATGAGGAAACAATGACTTGGGTATGACGTTCGTGGACGTCTAAGGCCAGAAATACATTTCAACACAACAAATAAATGAGCCTTGTGCACAAATGATTCTAATTTAATAATAAACAGTTTTACTGATCTTTAATGATTTGGTTTAAAGAATTGGTATGTCCCAAACAACATTACATAGTAAGATACACACACTTTATATGATTTATACTTAATTTGTAAAACAAGAATGTCCACTGATGTCCACATGTGATTGCAGGCAATTGATGTCCTCACAGCGAGACTCCAAAAATGACAGCCTGCAAAGTCACACATATAAAAAACTCCTCAGGTAAATATTCCAAGGGAATCTTCTCGTCTGAAGGTAATCTGTCCAGCAGTTCAAGACGGACAGGGTTTCCCTCGACGACACTAATATTCTGCAATACAGTCCAGGTATTCTATCACCATCAGTCTGTCGCTAATGTCCTCATTTAGGACCACAAACTGGAATCCCTTTTTGATTCCAAAAACTGAAGCTCTTTGGCTTAAAAGACGACAGCAGACAATTTAGCTATCAAGCTCCGGCGGCATCCAAAGTATTAAATCCTGGCACAGATGTACAGTGTGAGTCAAAATGATTGTTCCCCAAATATCCTGATTTTTTCTTGTCAAACTGTGCTAGGTAGCACTTAAAATTGTAGATACTTCAAAAGTACATTTAAATAGCTTTCACAGGAATTTTGAATTTTTCATTTTGGTTCAGCCAATCAATATCTGCACTCATTTAAATAAAGGCACTCAGATTTGCCCTTGTACAATATTCTATTGATTTGGTATTAATTGAAGCGCAAATTTCAAGTGGGATACCTAATGTGTGCTTTTTATTTGCACACTCTGGTGGATAAATGGTAATAAATGCCCCAATGAGTATAACACAGGCCAGTTATTAAGTTGGGATTAATGCAACAACAAGTGCAATTATATTTTGACTGTTTAGAATTCTTCAAGGTTTGGAATTAACTCATTTTTAACTATTAACTAAGGCAAAACAAAAAGATATTGAAAAATACACACCAAAACCAGGTTTCAATTTAAGTGATACACCTTAGTTGGCCAAAGGTCAAAGGTCAGACTTTTTTGGAACAATTTTCTTTCATGATAAATATTAATAATTTTGTGCTTCACTGTGGTGAATAAATGCAATAAACAAGAAAGTTCTTTGCTTATCTCGTTTTTCTGGATCCTGGTTTGTGAATTACACTGTTAACAGTTTACTCATCTTCTATGGTTTACTGTACTAAATTTGTACACGCGGCATTTCAGGAGCCCTCTAAAAATGAGGCCATAACTTGAAAATAAAATGCATGAATCTCGGGATTTTTGACATGGTGATTAAGAATTATTATTTGTTAATATAAAGTATATAATAATATTCTGAAAAGATTACAAATATTTTTAATATTTTTTGATTCATCGGGGAACAATCATTTTGACTCACACTGTAGAACTCAAATCTACCAATATTGTAGATTAAACTAGCTATAATTATACTGTATAGCTCCAGAGCTCTGGTTTAGCTCCTGATTACAACTGCTGGCGAATCTTCTGGCCAAGTTCTCCTTCATATATACAATATTTCATAAAGTTCCCAAGTCTAAAAATAGACATTACCACAGCATCATGCATACCTTGCACTAGCTGACCAATTGGATATTCAATAAATTACTTCATCTGAATTACATCACTTCAATATATAACTCTAGGGGGGAATTACCATCCCTCAACATGTTTTGCTCTTAGAAAGCATAAACAAGTTGACTCAGTTTCTAAGTATTACATCGTGGGAAATTCCCAATACCTTTGTCTAGTTGTCAACAAACAGGTGCATCTCAACACAGCACTAGCGGGAATCCCTTTACTTTTTTATAGTAAACAAAGTACTTTTCCCATGAGATATCTTCTCAAATAAAATTGAGAAAATATTTTAATCAAAATTTTGAGGGTAATATAACACTTGCCTTTCATTGGTCAAAAAACCTTACCCTGGGAAACCATGCTTGTTTCTCATCGTCCCATTCATACACTGTGCCATCATTGGGGTCAGTGTAGATGTAACCCTGCTCCTGTTTTCTTGCCTCTTCTTGCTCAAGAGCCAACTGATGCTCAAATTCGTCTTGATCATCCATCTGCTAGAAAAATGTAAGCATGACTCAGTGAGTATTCGGAGTGATGATGTTACATAGACAAAAAATATCGCCAATTGATACGTGCTCAACACACATAGTCATGTGAATTCTTGCAATGCTTTAACAGATACATACCACTTATTTTACAATTTGATATCCCAAAGTGTTAGTTTGAGAAGAAAATAAAGGTGAACGACGATTCACATGCTCCCGAAAAGAAGTCCCACAGCAAAAGCAGAAGTATTAATTACGAGGTTAAAGGTTGTACACGTCGGTGTGTGTTTACCAACAAACCACACCACTGACAAACAAAATCCATTTTCCACCACATCCAGACGATGTCGGGCAAGCCCATACTAGTATCTAATTTAGGTGGTAGGTGATTCGGTCATTGATGTTCCCATGACCTATTATCGCGTGCCTAGAACCTAGTAGTACTCACTTGGTCCATCTATTTCTTAATCAATGCTGAGTGTGCTTTTATGTGTATTGACAGATCAGAAAAATGCGCGGTGAGGCTTGCACACCTCACCCATGACTTAAAAAAAAATGACCTTGTCTGTTATTCATTTATAAGGCCCCTAAAAAAAAAAAAAGGAAATTTTTAGTTTCTCGTAGGCAGTATTTCTTAAAAGTGAGTTGGGAGGGCAGTTTTTTAATTTTTTTTTACTAAATGACACTAAAATATGGCTGTGTTCACCAAAATTTATATTACCATCAACTTTCACAGCCCACCCGCATCAGAAAAATGGCGAGGCCTTTTTAAAGCTTTTTTTATTTAAATTGACAAGGAATAGATAAGACCCATGAGGTCCTTAAAATTCACATGAAAGTGAACTGTTAATAACACAATTAGGCCTATCACCATCAAGTTTCAGGATTGAAAACATTAAAGGTGCTTGTTCCAATTTTTGTCTATCTGTTCGCTACTTGATATGGGAGCCTGACACTTGGTGTACACTGACCACCAATTACCACCGTGGGAAACAGACTTGCATTTTGATGCTAGACCGCAAAATGCTAGTGCAACGCCCCTATTCACTACTGTGTGCTAATATTGATGGTTAACCATTACAACGGCAGTTTTTTGTTCATAGCTTGGGAAAGAAATGGAATTGAAAGCTGAAATTTCAGAAAGGAGGAGTAAAATATAGCCTTTCATCCGATAATCAAAATTGATACTAAACTTCAGTTAAATTGGGAGGGGGGGTCCAAAAGACGATCGAACAGCACCTTTAAGAAAATTGGCAAAATGACAAAAGTGTGGCCTTATCCCAAAACAATGCGGGGGAGGGCTACGAGAATTTTGAAGGGTTTTTAACTGCGCCTAACAATAGAGGTGGGCTAAGAGGGTCATATTTTGGTCATATTAAAATGTGCGAAAAATCCAAAATGGGCCGCCAAAGTGGCCAAAAATCATATTTTTGCCATAACTTGATAGGCTTTGGTTTATCAACCCTCATTTTTGTGGGAATACCATGTTTTGGCCTGCAAGGAAGCTTCTATGCAACTTTCACCACCACAACTTTTTGTTTTCTCGATATTGCAGTTTTAGCTTAAATTAGACTGCGAGGGTGCTTTCCTCCCAAAAAGTTACACATATCAAAAGTTTTAAATTTTAACCTGGTGAGCCATATCAGAATTGTTGATTCATCATTTCCAGAAGATGAGCTGTGTACCACTTACCATTTTATTTACAAAAACGTTTACTATAAACACTTCATTTCATTCACAACGTAAACTACCGATCGTGGAACACGCCCTTCAGCTAACTAATTTACTGAGATTGACAAAAACAGCCCATAGTAAACATGTGATGAATGGATTTCAGGAGTTCAATAATGTCTTGGATTCTGACTGAGGAAAATATACATGTAGCCGGGATAAAAAAGAAATAGCTAAAGTTACGTCATTGTAGTTAAACATACTACGTACTTGTACAATCAATCATGAATGTCTGATGTGTATTCATTGTGTGCAGTGCACATGTACGTGTCACTCATAGTCTACTCATCGCTGTGCAATGCTGAGATGAATGTAAGTTTGTATTGCAATTTGCGATTACGTCACAGCGGCAAAAGCGGATCAAGTTCTTCATTTAAACATGTTCATTGTTAAAATTAGGAGTGGGCTATACGGAGGGCAAAATTACTTTGTTGGTTATTTTCATTAGGGCGGGGTTTCTTTGTATTCTAAAAAAAGAAATTAACCTATCCCTCAACAATGAAATGCAAATTTTTTTAACCACCCTCTGGTACAAGAAAACCGGGGTGTTGCAGGCCCCCTTGTGTCCATGTCCCTTTAAATTTGTTGTGGATGGATTTGACAGAAAATCCTCTTATTACTCTTTCATAGTATTTGTAATGCTTTTGATGTCTACTTAGCTGATTTCAAATTGCCATGAAAATTGGACATTCAAAATTTAGCGTGAGGCCGCTTTTCCCGATTTTTCTCGCTTATGCTTTCTCATTAGCTGTTTTGAATTTTACAGCCATGACGGTAATCACAAATTTAACCAGATCAAGAAATTTGAGTATTTATACATTAGTTTGTCTGTCAGTTGCTCATTTCAATTATGCTCCATTCAATTGTACACCAAGAAAGTGCATTGACCGACCCCCTGTACCTATGAATAAGGAAAAAAAAAAAAAAGCAGTGAGGAACCGTCAAATAGTGCTACAGGCAAAGTAAATGAGATAGAATGATCCAATTTCTTAGCAGGTCCAGTTTGTGACAATCTTTGTAGCTGCAAACTACAAAAAAAAAAGAAAAACTGTATGGCGAAAAATTGTGAAAAGCGCCCTCAAACAATTCTGCCCTAAACGTCACTTTTGTAAAGAAACGCAATGTTTCAATTTTCATGAAACTTTCACAATCAGCTATCTTACCTCATCTACATATACGTAGACATCAACATTACAAATACCTGTGAAAAGAGTAATTAGAGGGATTATCCTGCTCAAATCCACTCCCATCACCAAATTACAGGACATGACACAAGAGGTGCTGCACACTTTTTTTCCCCCCGACCCGAGGCAAACTTTTTTGTCATTTTCACATTGAGATAGGTATACATAGAATACAAATTCGGCAGCCTTGAACGGAATAAAGAATACAGTATCACGTGCACTTGATTCCTCAAGGCTGCTGAATTGAACTGGGATCATATAAAATGGGTCGCAATTGTGCCTACCCCAACCAATTGTCCTCTCATAGAATTGCCTTGGTGCATCTGTAATTTTTTACTGAACTACAACCATTTCACATACATGTATTCAGCCCAGCACTGATTCCTACTCCTGCACTGTCCTAATTCACTCCTACCCACCGCCACGGTTCCCTCTTGTTGAATTCTTGATACTTGAACCTCCTCCCCTCCCTATATTCAGCCTCGTGCGTTGCACCAAAAAAAAATCCAGTTTGTACATATACTCTAGTTATGTTCATATATTGTATTTTATTGTTTTTTGCACAGTGTATTTGTATAAAATACAGATTAAAACGATTATAAAACTGAAATTTTTATATTTTTACAAGGCAGCTTTTATTTTGTCATCTTACTTTATTTAACTGAACGTTGACATTTTCTTGCAGTCAGGTGCATCAAGTCAATGACAATCAAGACGGAGAACACGTGTAATTTACTGTGCGTTGTTAAAATGTATTTGTTCCTTGTTTAAAGTAGTTACAAAGCCAAGACGCACATACGGAAATTGTTGGGTTGGATCACCAACCGGAGATGTCCGTATTTCGCCGTTTTAGAGACTTTCAATGCCTTTTTTCATTAAAAGCATGACAAGAAAAGATCAATTTAAAGGTGCAACTAAAGAGATTTCAGATTTCAGGTGTCCCTAAAAAATGAAGTACTGATTTTTGCCCGTGATTAAAGCTTCCCATCAAAAATATCTCTATCTGAAATGATTAGATGAAAACTGTTGCTTGGTTAAAATTGTGGAAATTTCTAATTTCCGTATAGGAGGCAATACGAAATTCAGCCTGGTTTTCTATTTATAAATATAAGCAAATTAAATCACCTTTTTTCTCTCTTTTAAGACATTTCGTGTAGCAACATACAAGGTAAGAAATAATATTTGAGTGTCTAATCTATATGAAATTGCTAGTGAAACACATTTTGAGTGCCTTCAAATCTCGTTGAAGTTGTTGCCCGTTAAATAAATAATGAATTTGTTTTAGGATTCTTGACCACCAAACGCGGTGGAAATTTCATAACGCTTGCGGGTGATGCTAAAGCCGGAAATCAAGTCTCAGTGCCTTATTGACATTAATCTGATGTAAACTAAATAAATACAGCTTCGCCCGGTCACGCAATGTAACCTAAAACAATTTTATCATTTTAAATGTTGGTCGGCTTTATGGCAATGGCAGTTTTGTTGCAGACAACCGTATGACTTAAATCTCAACGCATTGTGTTCGGCAATGAATTGTCTTTGATGTTCACTCAATGATGTAAGAAATTTCCTTGGGCACGTACATCACAGAAAGGTATGCATAACAAAAGTGGTTGCATGAATTAAATGCTACAAGCTTTGGGCGCGTTGTTTTCAATCTTGATGTACCTCCAGGGTCTCAAGATTAAAATTTTACCTGAAATTACCTCCAATGCAAATGCATTTTTCTGGTCATAAAAATAAACTGGTCCTTCCATTTCGATATAACCAATTGTCCTCTCATAAATTGCCTTGGTCATCTCGATATGAAATGCAAGATCTTGCCGCGGTCAAGCGAATGGTAACAAACTGGTACTTTTAAAAGTTTGCAAAATTAACAAATATTAAAACGGAACCTAATCCATCACTAAAAAGGAATTAGTCAAATTTGGTATGAACAATTCGTAAATTACACAGAATTCTCTTCATCCTTGCAATCTTTCTTCGGCACCGGATTAATATTGGAAAGTTTTTGGTAAAAAACTAATGTTGTATAGGGCCTGCTGTCTCGCACAGAGTTGACATACACGATCGCTAGTGTATCGGGGTTAGACATCTACGAAGTGTGTACTGGAAAAAAAAGCCTTAACGCTGCCAGACTGACTTCAGCCGACATGATGCTGAGCCCAATTAAATTGATGAATGTGTTTGCATCAGTACTTACAAGACAGTAAAATTTGTAAGCTTATATTTTTTTAAAGTAACATTCGGGAAACGGAGGTAGGTCGGCGATGATCAACGCTCTGCTCTGTGAACAGAGCTAGCATTGCCTTGTAAGCTCCGTTCACGAGCGGGGGTTTGCAATGTCGTCCGTACCTCCTCCTACATCGCTATGTCCGATAGTGGATTGAAAAGCCCGGTGGTGGGTGCACAGCGATCCGATGGCGGACTAGCAATCCCCAATCAGTACAAAAACAGCACTTATTGAAATCTTTTACCTTTGATGCGTCCTTATTATTATACGCATGTTTTTTCCGTGTGACTGATTTTCCATTCATGGTTCAAATCTGTTATTTTGAAAATGGTGATTTCTTAAAACCGTTAAAAATCCCAATATAAACACATCAGCGCCCTCTGGTTGTTCCTTTTTTTTTTTAGAATGGGCATTGAGCATCACTTATTTTCCCGCTGATTACCAATAAATTATGTCCATACACCTGGAAGTGGGAGACGACTGTGTAAGGGGGAATCCTAGTCCAAACCATCACATTTCAAAAACTTGTTTTTCCGCACTACCAGAAGTATATCTCAGTGGTAGTGTTTTTTGTTATGCATGTACCCTAAACCTCGTGCATAAAATGTACATGCACAATGTCGGACCATGTGACCCGTTTTGCCATGGTAACGGCCGCCAACTTTGATTGTAAAATTTGCGATGTGTCAATACGGGGAACAGTATATCTCAAAATATTTATCTATTGAGATGAAACAAAAAGCAAGGTTTAAACTAATGTATCAAAAATTACCACTACCTAGCATAATAATTAGGGTACAGGGTCTGGGTTCCATCTGAAACAGCAGAACCCATATTAATGGTTTTGGGTCAAAAGATCAATGACCAGTTTCCCAAGGCTTGAATAGTATTTAATCCAACATATTTTGGTTCATTTGTGTGGCTCCTAAAGAGAGCGAAAAACGTAAAAAATGAATTGTCTACCCCCTAGTTCTTGAGATATGACTGTTCCGTGGTTACAAATCGCGCAAAAACGAACTGGCGAAAAATGCAATTAAATTTGATATTGTACGTCTGTTTTCAAGAGTTTTTTGCCTTAATCATTAAATGCCTAATCTATGTCCACAGGCTCCAGCTGGGTAGGATAATTTCCTCCTTCTCATCAAGTTAATCATGTAATTTTCACGTCTTGACCGCTGCTTTACGCATCAACTCTTCGGTGATTCTGACGCGGCAGTCATGTGACCTGTTGCCGTTGTAATGGCGGCCCATCTGGATTGAAAAAATTGCGATAACTCAAAAACGGTATTCATCCTATGAGATGAACAAAAAGCACTTTTGGACGAGCTTAAAGGCACACTTAATGTCAAATCTCAATTCTGAAAAAAATTCCCTTGAGACTAGGATTCCCCCTCATGTAGTTCTGCTAACATAACTCCACATTATTTCTTTAACATGTTTCATAACGGATGTGAAGTTAATGCAAAACCACATGAAATAATCCTTTCCCCTGTTCCAGCATAAGCAGGGCCTTTCAAAGAGCCAAGTTTGCAGACTGCAGATGAACAAAATATCAAAACAATTCCAGCCTCTGAGTATATATATGTTCCTCATAATAAATTACCTTCTGAAGATATTTAATCCTCAAAAATTTGTCTAAAAACCAGTAGAAAATCCATCCATCATTTTCCGGAAACAAAACAGCCCTTTCTCATGCAGAATTTGGTATTGTAGTCGCAATTTTCTTTCTTCTTCAAATTTTTACTTTCTTTACTTTCTAATCCTTTAAGTTTTTTTTTCATTCACATATGTCATCGCATCATATAGGATCTCAAGTTGTGTTCGTATGACAACAGGGATTATCGTACTTAAAGGATTTTGAGATCGAAAAGTTGAGGTAGGTAACACAGGGAAGTTATTCCAGTGTTTTTGCAAAACGTCACACTGCCGTTAATGACAACAATGTTAAAGACATAATGTGGAGTTTAGCTTAGCAGAACTAGGATTCCCCCTTAGTTATTAATTTGTTCAAATTTTCGATCATTCTGTGCTTTTATAGGGTCACATTTCACGATTAATACATGATGAGCTGTGTTATGATATGGTACCCACCATCTCTTTGGTTGTAGCCCCTCGGGTCAACACTTTTAGATGTGGGCAGTATTATCAACAGAACCCCAAAACTAACGTGTGCAATGGGTGACAGATACAACAAAAAATTAATATTTTCTACCAGAAATATGCTCCACTTACCGTTATCACAGGGATTAATAACGGCTTGTTATCAAAGTTTGTACTCGTTTATGAACGATCCTTACTGCCAAAGAAGAAATCGGCGAAATTTTAAATCCCGGTGGCAGCTATTCACATCGGTTAATAGTCTTGTTATTTACAAAACTGGTGGCGGATATCCTGCTTGACAGCTGCAGGACCTTTCGGGGGTTTTAAAAAGTTCGGGACTCTGAATCGGAAAGTCCCACGAAAATTCAGTCACATGATTGTAAACTCTTCCCAAACAGAATTAGTTGTGTGGCGTGGTACAAATAAGCGTGGCGGCGGTACGGGCAAGAGAGCTCGTTTCTGGTCTTCGAGTCATATCCCAAACAAAAAAATAGAACAATGTTTGTCATTCGGGACAAAATCACACTGAAGTACGCACGGTTTCCAGAAGTTAAGGAAGTGTTACGCTATTTTCGATATGCATGGATTCTAAAATAAATATTGTGGGACATATGGATGGCGGAGAGTCTACTACTACATGTGGATGAAGTATTGAAACGGTAATGACTTGAGCCCCAAAGTTGATGGGATATGTAAATCAATAGTGACGCTGATATATTGACATTTCTGCCTCAATGTTTGAATCACTCTTTTCTGCAGTAGTTAGTTGATAAACATCGACACCTATTAAAAGCACAGAGTTCGTTAAAAAACGATGCCTCCATAGCGCGTACTAAGAGAAAGGAACGGGACAGCTATAACACCGCCTATCAGGGACTCCAGTACGCTACACAGGCGACTAAACACAGTGGACCGGCATGACATATAGAGAAAATAAGTTGAAAAATAACTGACCGCATGGTTAAACAATGATCACAAATTTTTCCATTTTTGCTGGGAATCATTTCGCAAAATAAAAATAAAAACTAATAAATAATCAGAGATAAGAAAGAGAATTCTCCAAAAGGATCACTGAAAATAAATAGTATCAAAAAAAACTTGGGAGCACATTCGAAATGTCATCCCATCTAAAACTAAAGACACAGAAATTCGGAAATCAAAACTAATACAGGTAGTTACTGAAGATAAAGATATTGCAATGCCACTAAATAATTACTTTGTAGAAATTGGACCTAAATTGCAGGGAAACTTAAGATAATAGTTCTGTAATTATAAACACATCTTGATGAGATGACAATAATGGGCCACATTTGATTTGGTTCCTGACACTCATGAATATGTCCTTAAACAACTATTAAAATTAACATAGACAAAACGGCTACTGGTCTATATAATATTCCTTCTAAACTACTAAATTGGCTGACACCATCATCACACCAGTAATTACTCACTAATTAATCACTCTTTCACCACTAGTAAGGTCCCACCTGCTGGAAAAGAGCTGAGTAATCCAGTTTCACGGGCTGGTGACCATGCGATCATGGTAACTATAGACTATCTCAATTTTGGTTGGAATTCTAAGGATGCTGAAGAGCTGTTTTGATCCACTAAACTACCTAAATGTAAATAATCTAATAAATCGTAATCAGTCTGCTTCGCCTCTTCAGTCCGTCTACTGCTAATTAATGTAACTGAGGACTGGTATGGGAAATAGATAGAGGTTAAAATGGATGGTTTATGCACACTTGATCTAAAAAAAGCATTTGCTACTGTAAATCATAACATTTTTCTAAATAAATTAAATGTATGGCGTAAGTAAATATTGCATTAAATGGTACAAAAGTTATTAAGTGGTCGAACTCAATACACTTCCGTCAACGGCATACCTTCTGATTGTTGCAATATTGTGTGTGGAATGCCTCAAGGCTTGACTAATGATGCCTCTTGTGCCTTTCTTATTTATATTAATGATTTGCCTAACTACTTATCCCATTGTAAAGTTACGGTAGTATGATGATGACACCATTAATCTATTATGATTCCAACTCAATTGATGATATTTCAAAATGTATAATGAAGATCTTCACAATTTGAAACAATGGCTTGGAAAGTAACAATTAAGTCTTAATGGTGATAAGTCAGGAATTTTGTGTTACTAGGTTCAAGACAGCGTTTATATACGGTTTACAGATCAATTAATGATTTGTCTATTCAAATTACTAATGTCGTCTTCAAAAGAGTGATGAATTTAAGCATCTTGGAGTTATCATTGATGAGAACATGACATGGAATCAGCCAAATGAAAATGTTCGCAAAAAATAACTTAAAGGCATTGGTTTGTTAAAAAAATGCAAGTCACTTGTCCAATGATATGTAACTACTCTATATATGCCATTTATCCTCACACTTAGACTATTGCCATGTTGTTTGGGGAAATTGTGGTACTACAGTAGCTAATCGTCTTCAGATGATTACAGCAACAGGGCAGCACGTTATATCTGTGG
Organism: Ophioderma brevispina; assembly: GCA_023653785.1. Lineage (NCBI taxonomy): Eukaryota > Metazoa > Echinodermata > Ophiuroidea > Amphilepidida > Ophiodermatidae > Ophioderma > Ophioderma brevispina. The sequence goes on along the minus strand of JAMKCH010005258.1, from coordinate 20,745 downwards.
TGTAGGCCTGGGGAGTACCCTAGTCATGAAGTTTTAATACCTTGGTTGCATCGTCTTTCATAACAAAGTTACCCAGGGTTCGCTCTGGGTTTACAAAATGTGAATGCCTAGCACCTCCCTATCTTTTGGCATTTTTTCATTTACTAGCAATTACATTATACTTTGTACCAGCATGTTTAATGTTACAATTCCACAACCCAAACGGAGTACAAGAAGCGAGGCTATCCTACAGAGGGCATTAATTTGGAAATTTGATGCTTAAACTTTCCAAAAAAATCAGAACATTCAGTAATTTAAGATAATGAAGGCCACATTTCATCTAAGCCTTGTACATGATTGTCTTGTTAATTTTGTTGTTATCACATTGCATTGTATGTTACCTTGGGTAATAGTTGAACCACGGCCCTATGTTGAAACAGCCTTATGGGTGAACTGGGCCTCGTGGTAAAATAAAGTTGAATGAATAATGAATGAATGTAAGTGCGCTGACAGGGACTTGGCATTACCCAAAATTTGATGTCATTGGTTCACAGGCTGCGCTAGCTTTCAGCAAGTACCATACTTGCGCCCACTAAGTTGTGCACCATTGGTATTTTTAAAATCGAGTAGTCGTAGCATCAAAGTTTTCATATTATATGCATGGATTTCGTGTCATAGAGGTCTGGGGATGAATTCAGTATTCTGCACCAAAACATCCTTAAACATGCAGCTTATTCCGCTGAGTGATAAGGCTGCGATTTAAACGGTTAAACGTTTAAAAGCCAGCGGCAGTTTAACGGATAGAATATTGCCAAAACATTAAACGGGATGCTTACTTTCATACCAAAAGTTCGCAAACTTCAATAAGGAAAGCCACATTTTCCATCACTTAAATCGCAAACTGAGTACAAAATCGTTTCGCCATGAGAATGACGTTTTAGATTTGCATACGGACATTTGTCAAAAGGAATGGGGCTTTATTTCATTATTCATTATTTATCTAGGAATTTATTGTCACTTGCGAGCGTTACGGGTTTCCGCCAGACGACAGATCAATCACATCAAGAAACGTGTCAGTTCAGAGACTGCCATGCATGTAGGTCTATTGTTAAGTGGTATTGTACCTTTTCCAGCTGTGTGATGATTTAAAACTTGTTTTTATGTGATGTAAAGCCTCTTTAAGCAAATAATAATTTTTCAAAATCAATGAACAATTTCGGCAGCATGTTTCGGAACATGCGGGCAGCGGACGCAAATCTTAAAAGTTCATTCCATGGCCTATAATGTACCATCTGTCACAATTTTGTGCAATAACAAGTTAAAAACGTCTATACTAGAACGGGCACAACATTTTTGAAGGTAGTGCGCCGCGTAGGCGGAACTTAACGAGTACAAAACGCACGCGTGAGGCCAGTAAGGCCAATGCCACTTCTCCGGGTGACAGGTTGCCGAATTAGGGATTGCCGAAGGAGCGTACGCACACGCTGTACTATCGCGCGTTGGCTGCAAAAATCAGATGCCGAAATCAACATGCACACGATTGCCCGATGTGTTGAACTTTACCAATTGAAAGTCAACTTTTAAATCAAATTTTACGTAAAATATGTTGTAATTTATTGTAATAATAAATGACCACCTTGTATTAAGTAGCAACTTAATAGATGAGAAGTATGACTGCATATAAAGCCCAAAGCTACAGCCGTTCCGGGCGATTCGATGGGCTAGGCATGTCTTTTTGATGACGACTGGCAGTGAGGTAAATATCTCACTAGGCATCCGTCTTAACCGGCGAAATTTTTCCGTTTAAACGTTTAGGACATTAAACGGAAATCGACAGGCCTTTTTAGTTGAGGCTGCCGAATTCAATCATAGGGTAAGGCATGGGATGAAAGTTTTGGATTTGCGTCCGCCGCCCGCATGTGCCCGAACCTGCCGCCGAAAATTTTCATCATTTTTTTAAAATTCATTAGTTGCTTTAAATTAAAAGATGCTCTACATCACATAAAAACAAGTTTTAAATCATCAAACCGCTGGAAAAGGGTACATTACGCACAACAGTAACAATAGTCTTCATGCCTGCAGGTCTCTAACTGACATGGTTAACTCGCAAGTCAACCAATAAAATGTACATATTAATAAAATGGCCTAAGGAGTTTAGCTTAACAAGTCATAGCCCGGGCGGGCTTCCCCATATGGATGCCCATAGAGTAACCTCGAACTAAAGGAGTGGTGTCAAAATACTAAATTCTTTCAGGGTCTGCACGTATACAAAAAATTTTCTAGACTTTTTGGCACATATGGAGGACAGTGGATCCGGTTTTAGAATGAACTGCCGCTCTGGCTTGTGGGAGAGGAAATAGGCTATCGTAGCGGAAAACCAGAGCAACATCGGGCTAGGGCTAGTACAGGAACGTCTACCAGTTATAGACTGTCCCCCAGTCGCGGCTCTGTCTCTGGGTTTTTAGAGCGCACTTGGTTAAAAGATATGCTAGACTCGGGGCTAAATTAAAAACTAGAATGACTTTTCAGCTTACACCCCCGGACCGCCCTGCAACCAACTTTGTACCAAATTGCACGGGCCCTTGAATTAACACTAGGTAGGGAGTAGCCCGCCGAGCTGTACGATCTGTGGAACTGTCTCCAGCATATCTATTCACAAGTAACGTGACTGCATTACCTTGCCCACATCTCGGTTTAATTTTGAATCTAAATCCGGGGACCACATACGAACACAACAGGTGGTATCAATGGCACGAGACATAGTTCTCATTATCAATTACGCGACCGCAGCTCCTTCATCAGAGTGCCCAGGTATGGAAAATAAACAATATAAAAAAAATAAAAAAAATAAAAAAAATAAAAAAAATAAAAAAAATTGTCCTTGTGATTTCTTCCTCGTTTTTGTTTGTTTGTTGGTTGCAGATGCGTAACCCACAGAACCCTTGCACCCCCCCTTCAGCCCCCCCACCCCAAATGAACTGACTTTGTACAGTGTCTAGGAGAGGCCCAAATTTGCCCCCTCAAAAAAAAAAGGCCTGGCACTGCTTCAGCCCCCCCCCCCACCCATTGCAAAGGTCTGGTACGCCATGTTGGGTGGTAAGTATTTTCCCTTATGGGGCTGGGGCTGATCATTTGAAAATAAAATAGGCGCCTTACCATGCATACTGCATGCCACACAATAAAAAGCTCTCCATTTATTTTCCCAAAGCCCAGTGGTGTCCATTCTCCCAGAAAACATGAATTATTCCCAGCGCTATACAGGCGGTCTGACGAAATCTTCCCCATTCATCTCAATTTCAATGTAACAGTTTATAGCGTGTCCATCCCCAAAATGACACGTAAATCATCCTGTGAACAGGTAATTAAAAAATTTGTGGCCAGTATTCCAGAAAACTTGTTTAGCTAAGCTGATTTTAGATTAAATCGCCGTAATTTAAAATTGCGTGTATGCAAACGCGTAAATATTTTAATTTTTTTAAACATTTGCTTACTTAAACAGAAGCTTTAAAACACAAGTGACCATCTTCGTTATTTTTTAAAAACGCTGACTTCAGTGTCTAAAAGTCGTCTGTTTTAATGGTGAGCGCACAAAGGTGTATTATGGCTTTCCGTAGTGTTTAAAGTGGTACACCAACTGGGCGAGGAATGGTGTGCACCATTGCTGTGTCAATTGGAGTGTGCAATGAACTCGTGCAGTTGTTGGCGAAAACACACACTTTAAACACTTCTAAAAACTAGCCCCGTACATAGTTTAAATTTCGATACATTTTGGCGGAGGTAAAATGGGTTAACGTTCAACTCATTTTTTGGAATTGGTTTTACTTAAGCCATACGTTTATCGCAACATTTATTTAAACTTTGCTTGCTTAAAATCGCGCTAAAACACCTTTTGTAATACGGGCTGCATCGTTCAAATGGGTCAGCTATAGTAACTTATCATACTGTATTTTCCTAAAACGTAAAGGTCAATCCACATATAAACCCGATTTTTCTTTGATTCCCAGACCATTTCCTTCACCTATCCACTTTTATGTGAACATTGATGGTTCTCTATGTTTTGCTTTTATTTGTGATTTCTTTTCATTTGTACTATTGTAAAATAACAAAACTTGGAACTCAATAACCAAAAATAGACGACATTATTCCAAGTATTGGCAGCGATATAGGCGCTTGTTTTAAAAGAATAATATACTCTAATCAGATAAAAAAACATACTCACTGTTTGTGACGGGAGGCATATGACCAAAGAGAAAGCCCCTTTTGTCCCTTCTGTACCCCAAACCACAGGCCCGACGCAGGGGGGGGGTCGGCCACTTCTGTGATTTTTTTAAATAAAAAAGACCATAATTTATAGGGAAATTCTGACTAGCAAAACTCCACTTACTTTTGTGGTGATGGAGATGTTCACAAAGTTTTAAAAAAGGAGGCTTTTCGAGATAAACTTTTTTACCCAACAATAGTCTACTTTTCTAAGCCTGCACCCCCCAAAAAAAATCACTGCGTATGGCCTGCCTTACCAATGTTTCATTGAAAAATGGTGCAGCATGCGGGAAATCTCTCCCCAATCAAAGCATTACGTTAACATACTCTTCAAATGCAAAGAAGGTGGAGGACAAGCATATGTTCTCCTGAAACTTTTGCACCCTATTATCTAGAGTACAGGAGAATCGTCGTCCTCAGAGCTTCGTTATTTTCTTACATTTTCCTTCTTTTTCTTTTTATCAATTTTTCCTTCTCCTGCCCCTAGGCCCGGCGCGAGAAAGCGGAAAAGCCAACATTGGTGTATTCGCAACGATCCCACAAACGGGGAAGGCGAAGAAAGGCCGGTCCAATATTCAGTGATTTTCGAGTTTTAAAGGTTACAGATGTGCGAGAAAGAAAAGGAAAATTGGGAAAAAAGTTGATTGTTGGTATTATGAGTTCAAAAAGTACCCTCGGGTTAGATAGACTTTAACGGTAAAATATGTGCACGGATTCTTTCCCCCAAAAGGTGTAACACTTTTCAAAAGTCCCGCCCCACGAATCCTGTGTATGACCTACTTCACTTTTCTTAACTCATTCCTAACATCCTTTATTTAGCTGGTGTAGCAGGATTAATGGCTTGCGTAGCGCCCGCTGCCGCTTGGTACAAAGCCGTCGCATCAGTGGGGAATCTCCCCCTCCCCCGACCGGGGTGCCAGCCATTTCTAAGGGTAACTTTACCGGAAATAGTACCAACTAATGCATTCCACCATGTGTGAGCATTTCGGCCCTATGTGTGTGACCTTGACCACAGATTTTCTGTGCCAAGGTCAGTTAGTTCTACGGTAAAATCTAGAGACCTTTGACCTTTTGGGTCACTCTAAAAAAAAAAACCCTATACAAACGTAAGGGACTGTTCTCCCCTACCTTCATGCTAATATTCGACCCATTAGCCCCCCCCCCCGCACTCCCATCTTGGAAAGCGACGCGATGCAGGCTGTTTAGACCCCTTTTCAGTTAGGTTGTCAACAAACACCCCCATATTTTTTAATTCACCCAAAAGTCCCATATTGTGAAATTTTATGTCACAGACCCTATTGTGGGAAAAAAAAACACCAAAAAGACCTCTATTTTTTAGAAAATTTGCAAAAATCAACCCAGAGACCCCCATTTTGGGAAAAATTTTCATATTTGTCATCGGAGAAAAACCCTATTTTGGCTAATTTTTGGGCTATATCTCACCCAAAGGCCCCTATCTTTTTTTCTGTCACCGAATGCCCTGGGCTTGGAAGCACGAACCTAACACCCCATATCCATTTCATATGTGAGTGCCTCCCCCCTTATTAGCCATATGTCAAACTAAACGAACTGCATAGCGTGGCAGACAGACAGCAGAAGATCTGTTAAGTAGTATAGATATCTAAGGATTTGTGATACGAGCAATGATAATAGTTGTCTTCGTCAAGCTCTTTAAAATGCATGAGGCGCAGGTTATGAAATGCAAAAAAATTAAATGGAGATCTTCTTCCATGGAGTGACAACTATAAAATAACAATGATTTTGTACCGTTATAGTAATATGAGCAATAAATCGGATATTTGACTGATAATATTAATAATACATAACACTACTTTATTTGATTAGAGTTGCAATAAAATGAATCATCAAAAGTCAAATAAAAATCAAACCGAGAAATCGGGTACTTGAGAGCCGAACACTTGCCTTGAGCCTCCCAAACAAAACCAATTGTGCGCGTGCGGACAACCCCCAGGTGGGTGTAAACGCCGCTCAGTCCCCAGGGCCCGTTTTAAATCCAGCGCAAAAAAATAAGCCGTCCACCTGATGGTCTGGCTAAATGTCTCTTACGCACATACGCCACGTCGAGAGACTAGTGCGCGTATATCAGAACCATGGTTTTGGACTAAGTTTGTGGCGGAAGAAGTAGGACTTCCCCGACCTCGGGGGAGATTGGAGACGTTTTCACCACAGATTCGGAGGGTCCAAGGATATGGGTTGAAGAGTCTAGTGTAAATTTCAGTCGCTTAGTGTTTTCATCACCGTGGGACCGAGGGAGGGTTCTACCGTGATGAAGTTTTTAATTGGGCGTACTCCATCGCATCACGGTAGAAGCACTTCCGTATACAATAAACCGGTAGCATTGCAATGAGTGTAAAATGAATACGCTCCAAAGAAAAAAGTTTCGCAAATATTCGCCGTTTTCGGAGCTAATAAAAATTGTTAAAGTAATCTCAATCGTAAAACAAGGCACACGCTTACCTCAGGTCTTTTATTAATAAGCATAAATTCATAATGATTAATCTGAGATACAAAATTCAGGGGAATCCTTCCCCATATTAATTCATTAATTCCCCAACAGTGAAGACAGCGGCAATACTCAACATGTGAAGCATAGTGTAGAGTTATTATTTTGTTTTTATTTCTAAGCCTTGTTTCAAATTCAATGTTGATCATTTGTATTATAAGGACGCTTAGTAACAACTTGGGTGAGTAATTTTATTGAGTTGTATTGTTGTGAATTCAGTAAATTTGCTGCTACCGTTTAAGTACACTCTTCTGCAAACTAAAATAGAGCGGTCCATAACGATAACGTATTCCGAATTAAAGAAATTGCGTTTACTGATTTGCTCGATATTTAAGGTTGCATGGGAGAAAACTAGCTAGGGCCGTGCAGTCACACTCACAGTCATGGTGTGGGAATTCTGCACCAGTTAGTGACCTTACTGTATGGATAGGCTACAAAATCACGAATGCGGAAGCTTTGCCCTGACGTGAACCAGAAATTGCGACACTGTACCACTGATCATACAAAATATCTGAGCTGTAAGAAATTTTGGGATGAATCGAATAGTACCTTTAACTCACTTTTTGCAGGAAAAAACTGAAAAAAATAAATCCCCCGTTGCAATAGTCGTCGGCTATATTTCGAGATTGCGCTTAAGCTGGGTCTTCCACAGCCCAGACTAGGGGGGGTCCAGCCTCTTTCAACAGAGCAACTTGCCTATGAACTGCATGGAGTTCATAGCAATCAATGGTTGCTCACAGACTGTCCCCCCCAACAAAAATATTACATCACCGATTCATTTTTTTGGCCAGAACTTAAGTTCTTTGTCAACTGGACTTTATCAGATCTTTTTATGAATGTTCCAGCTTTCATAAGACTTTTGTTTGTGTAATTTGGGGGCTTGGTTCTGGAGTTAGGCCAATTATCTGAGACACTTGAAAAACATATTGGGCAGTTCGGCTATCTGCTTACCAACACAGTGGCCATGAAAATCACTTCAGAATTCTTTTATTGAAAATTAAAAACAAAAAATAGCTGCTTCTTGTGACAAACATATTTGATAAACATTTATATGTCGCAATTGCCAAATAGATACATGTACATTGGGAAATTCAATCCAAAGAGTCTTGTTGTCTCAGACTTACTCCCAGGTTTCAGCAAGAAGGTTGTTGAAAGTAAACTGAGACATTTGAACACAACCACCCTTAACTTTATTGTGCCTTGTTCAAACAATGTTTTTTTTTCATTATTGTTCTCCCTGGCATCTCGGAAGGGAGTGGTGAATAGGGGAAGGGGTAAATTGTCTTCCCAAGCATAGAACGTTGTCTCGCCAACATTGTCCCCCAACAGAGAGTTGTGGCGTGTAGTCATTAGTTTCAGAAGTCAATTTCAAAATGTACATGAATTTCATGGAATATTGTCCACTTGAGAGGAGGCACAACATCATAATTTGGTGCTTTTCAACTGTAATAATATTATATTTATTAGTTCAACGAATTGATAATAAATTCAACTCTGATCTGTAACAATGTCTTTGTTTGAAAAACGTTAATCTCCAAATGATGCTACATGCTCTTATTACCCGGGGCCTGTATACCTGTAGTTTTTGACCGTTCAAGGGAACTGGCCCAAATGTGGTATTGTAGCCTTCGTGTTCAATTGGACAATACAAATCTCGGTAGGGTCCATCATAATTGGTGGAATAAAAGGAGATTTACGCTAGGAACTAGTCTAACGACTAAAGTCAAAATATCTCCCAGAAATGCACAGTTTATATTTTACTAATTTTTACTCTTGATTGTATAGTTTTTATTGGGCAGTCTGACAGTGAATGAGAAGCCAGTTGTGAAGCAGAAGGCTGCTTTTTAAATATTCAGTGATGTTCTAGGGCATGTTCTCCCAATTTAAGCGTGGACATTTTTATGCTGATTCAGTCATAGGTTTATTTGTTATTTTCGGTTCAAGATGAACACAGGGTGGGACGAAAAATACTTTTTTTCTCGGATTATGGAACTCCCGGAGAATTTTCCTTGGGGATATGCTGTTGTAAACCAGAAATATCTCAGTAAATCAACAGCACATGTCTCACCTCAATGCGCCCCCGCAGTAAGATAAAAAAGACACTCGTTCCATATACCTCTGCAACATACCACATTGTGAGGTCTTCCCCACATTGTTGCAATGTTTGTCACCTTCCGTTTTGAAACATTATAAATTCTAATTGCCTTAAACGGATGTTCCCTTGATAGTCCTGACATGATGTACAGATCATTGGGAGCAACACAAATTAATCTCAACAAGACCCAATTTGATACACTATCAAATATGGAGAATGGCGATGTCGACCCCGTACCCTAAAATAGGCTTTCTGGTAGAGAAACAACGATTTCGCGGTCTAAACTGCTTTCAATGATTTTCAAAACTTTATTCATTGCAAAAGGAAAGCATGCATGATATGCAAATATTGGAACTGACAAGATCCAGGATTGGTTTTATTTCTCATATTTTTACTATATAGGATGAAAAGTAGATATTTCAAAGCTTAAAATTCAGGCGATTTTCACTGAATGTATCATAGAATCAAACATTTGAGTAAATTGGGTCATGAAGGACCGTGAATGAAAGTTTTTCACCACAAGTGAACCGACAGCGAACAAGGCCCGCCAAGGCCCGACACCACCCACCATGATATAAACTACTACAGATAGCAAACACCACACCCTATAGCCAGGCCTGTGGTAAATGGCATCTACAAGGCCGTTTTAAATTGCTTTGATGGTTGTTTTTTCAACAAAGAACAGTAATATAAGGTTGTTGATATGACCTACCTCTAGCAAATTTAAGACAAATATGCATTTTTAATTTGGAAAAATGAAGGATGTGTATCAAATTGATTAGTTACCACGTAGGGAGAAACAAAGGGCCAGCCTCCCCCCATTGAATGAAAGGACGGGACTCTTTTGCCCTCTACCGATAACAAGCTTTTACGACCAGTCAACAAAAACTATTCTTATTTAATCCTGTGAATCCACATATTTGCCACCATTTTACTCAAAATCGGAGCAAACTTAAAATTGGACCCTGTACAACTGAAATTGACCCTTTTTATTGATTTTTGCTGTTTTTAGCCCCCCCCCCAAAAAAAAAAGGTATTTCGCGCTTGACAAATATTTTTCCAACAAACAATAGTGTTTGTAATTGTGACTTGGAACACGCTTATCGCTTCTTACTTTGAAAAATCATTACACTGTTGGTAATAGACCTAATTCAATATGACGTCAGCCAACGACATGGTGGTGGACAAGATGCATAACATTCCAGGACTACAATTCATTTAGCTGTCAATCGATCCATGTTTAAGAGATTGCACAGGGATCTTTGACAGGTGAATGTACTGTCCATTCAATAGCTTAGACCGTCGGTTTTTAATAATATTAGAGAAGATAGGGTGTCGGTCGGGAACAAATCGTGAAGAAAAGTTTGTATTCCAAATTTCAAACCATATGGATGGAATTTTTACCTACAAATCTATTGAAATTTGACCCTTTTCCCGAAAGTGCAAATGATCTGTCCAACGTCCTGTACCATTAACAAATGACGTAGAGATGGTCTTTGTATTATACATCTGAGTAGTAAGCGACAAGAGAAGATATCAGTAGCTTCCCACAATCATTGCTTTCAATGGATGTTTTTATTCAGGTTACTAATGTGAAGTGAATCGTTTAGAGATGAAACAGGTTAAATTAGAAGTACTGATCACCAACTTGCATTGTTAACAATGTTTTCTCACTAACGTTCACATCACTACCTGACAAAAAAGCTCCATGAGAAGCATGCAGTGTGGGGAAGCTACGATATCCACTATCGATGTAACAATACCCACTGCATGATCCATATGGCGGACCAACCTTGGTCGGACAGTGACATACTCATATTGTGTCATCTTCTCTTAAACGACATAATACAAAAATGCTATTGTATTTGTATTTCGTTGAAAGTGTGAGAGATATATTTTGTATAGACGATGTAACATGTGACCATCACCGGCCGGACACAAACAAAGCGGCCGTCCGGCGGTATGCGTTTGCACCTGTAGGGCTTGTGCTTTTAAAAGTCGCGCCTCCATCAGTATAAATAGAGCTGTACAGCTGTCCCAAAAAAAATTTAACACTCCGGAACACAGGAATTTTGTAAATAACTTAGAGTACGCATGGTCGTTGTTTGTAGGCTCTTAAAGCTAACTAAATAAGCTTTTAATTTGCCATTTTTTTCCTTTCAATGCTGATATGTAGAACAAAAGATATGCTTCGTCAAAGAAGGAGAGTACAATTCGGATTGGTCCGATTTGGCAGTGGTTACCTTTGTAAGATTGTGTGAAATATTTTGTAACATACTCAATATTGGGTTATTGATTGTGTTATTATTGTAACTGAACCTATTGAAAGATATTGGGTAATCCATTTTGACTTCATTATTGTCATAAAGTGTGATATTGTCTTATGATCGCAATACTTCGATTTGTTCAATTTAATCATCAGTTCACTTTATTAGCATGATTAGCAGAGTTAGCCCTATTAAATCGCTCAAAATTACCCAGAATGTTAAACCAAACCAAATTAAACCAACCAACCAGACACTTCTTTATTGGATTCCCAAGGAACACTATGATTCTATAGGCATAATTACCAACAAAAACACGAAAGTAACAAAAAAGAATGAACAACTTTTGATAATACGCCTACATGGACTATAAACAGGCCGAATTGAAATAAAGACACCAGTGGCAGTCCAACAGATCCAAGAACCAGAAAAGCAAGAACTCAAGCCAACATTTCTCTTAATAGAGGTACACTGTAAAGAAGGTTGGGGGGGTGGAGGTGTGAGTGATGTTTAGAAGAGCATTGTGTAAGATCCACCGATGAACGTTTGGTAAAACACGGTGCGGAATCTTCGAGGTCTTTCTTAAATAGAAAACCCTGCAAAATCATTTGTTTTCTTTTTCACGATGGAAAGAAGATGCGCTATGAAGCCAAGTGTATTCATGTGGCATCATGGCATTTCATTTCTACGGCAGAAAATCGGACCAAGTTGAATTTTGCACTCTTCATAATTGGATGAATCATATCTTTTGTTTACGTATCGGATTGGAATGAATCAATGGCATATTAAAGCTTATTTTATTGCTTTTAAAGGGATACCAAACAAAGACCCGTGCGTACTTTCTTTTTATCAAAATGTCGTCGTTTCGAGTGTTAACATTTTTTTGGGACAGCCGGTATGTGATTCTCGCACTCGATCCCGTCAGAGACCAGTATAAGTTGCGCGTGGAACAAACTTGATGTCACGATATTTAAACCCATGAATAACACAAAAAGTTGATCAGGGCAATGATTAATTCGATTGACTACATTCAAATCGACGGGAATACAATAACGCTATTTATATACATTCTTACAGCATTTGTGATGATAGAGATCATGTTTTCATACTGTCGAAGAGCGATGCCCACGTTTTTTGACACACACACTATCTTATAATGGAACAATTCCTGAAAAAGTTTATGCTGATTACGATTATTCGGCTGGTTCCGATTCATTGCCGATTTATGACCAAAATCACAGAAATTGAATAGATTGGGTGTGAAGATAACTTTCAGCACGGCACCTTTTCAAAATCGTGGTGGTAATTGATGAAATACCAACGGTAATTAAAAAATATTAAAAAGAGTAATTAAAAACCGGAGGGTCTAAGCTAATTGACTGGACAGTGTAATTCTTAAAAAGGGCATCGTAGACCCTACATTCGGTCGGTAATTATTTTCCACACAATCCCACGGTGTAGTCTGTGGTCACACGGCGACAGATATTAGTTCGAAATCGGTACTCTGCTGCGCGAGAGATTTAACGTTATCAGTCCGTCATAGAGAATGTGTGTAAAGGAAACTAAATCTCAAATACTCCGGAAAAAACGAAGGGGTTCTCATGTATGATCAAAATCCACCTTCTATGTTAAACAATAGACGGTGGGAGAATAATGAGGAGTATAAAAAAAAAATATCCCGAGATGAATGCTGAGTGAAAAAACGTTCAATTTCCCAAATAATAAAGTCAGATAGCGTGTAAGACCACAGTTCTTCGTTCAGCAAGATGGTTTTAACCTACAACTTGGGAGCCAATGTGGAACCATAGGTTTTGTATTCGCTTGAAAAAAACCCAGTGCGGATGCTTGAATTTTAAGTTTAATCCATTTACACACAGAAAACCTCAGCGTTATTCACATCGCAATTTATAGGGACGCTGAGTAACTGTATTTGTGCAGAGAAGTAAAACAAAAACGCTGGACATTTCATAATATGTTCATTGATAGGAGTGGAATTGTTCAATAACTGACTCTTGATGATGAAACCATGTAATTTTTATTTGGGAAGATAATTTACGTTTATTAATAATATACCGGTTTTATTCAAACTGATATGTTTGGGGGTGGAAGAACTGGTATTGTTATGGTATACATTGGTGTCAGTCCTGCGCCCATTGTAGGCTAAAAGCGACCAAACAGAATTGTTGTAGTCTCTCCGCAATTGGGCTGAGTTCTGAAGCCAAAGTCCGAAGACACCAAATAAAAATCTTCTTCTGATAGCCTGTTTATCCTCTGGGAAACCAAAGCAATACTTTGAGCAAAAAATAACGGTTTAAACTTGACGAATTTTTTTTCCTGAATGTAAGGGTTTTTATTATTGACTCACACGTACATAACACTATTTCTAGTGGTTTGACAATATATGTTTATATGTATAAAACAATGTTGAAACATGGAAAATAAAAAAGCGCATACAATATTTTTTTGTAGGTTTGGTCTATCTTTATTTATAGACATGTTTTTCTTGTATCTTTTTCATTACGCTAAGAAACGTCATGTGTAATGGAAATTTAAGATCATCCACCTTTTTGCCCAACCTGGCTAAATGGATGTTTTTGCCAGTGGAAAACCCCTGGGTAAAACCCGTGTTTTTTCACCTGTGAACACAAACCTGCGAACCCTGATATGCTATTGTAATTTGATCATCCGAATTCCCTGTACAAAGGAATGGGTATATGGTTTTGACAAAAAAGTACAAAAACATACTAGACTGATGAAGAAACCCAATTTATTTGCTAGTGTTATTGGTTATTTTTATTCACAAAACCTCACTTGATAGTGCTCATTGTGTAAATGGCCGCTTTTCGGCCGCATGGAAATCATTGTTTCTCCCCTAATTTCTAAATCGAAATCGAATCAATATTGCTGAATTTGATAATATAATAATAAGTATTGAGTATTATAAAACGCCTTTTTCAAAGTAGACACGGCGTTGTAAAAGGATAGGGAAATTAACGGCTAGGATACACCGAGAAAATGTATATGTAAAAACACAGTTGTGTAAAAATGAACTAATCAAGTAAGTAAAAAATACCTAAAATAAATGTTGCCTAAATTAAGTAAAGTTACTAAATTAAGTAAAAATAGAGTCTTTTTTACATAGTTTATGGGGTTTTTTCTCTGTGTACATATGAGACTTTAAACTGGTTTTAAAAAACTGAGACTATCCAAAGTCACGATGGGCAAAGCTTGGCCTCCACATAGAAATGGCTGTGGAACACCGCTTGTGAGAGCCAGTTTGAAACTAACTAAATAACTAATTGAAGAGTGTAGAATAAGAAGTACCCCTAAGTGTTAAAATAGTTCTCAGGCAAAAATATCAATTATAAAATTTTCTACATTCATAAACTTTAAAATTTTCAAAGTACGTGGGGGCAGAATTAAATATACATACACAATTATCAATTCCATAACTTTTGGAAGTACAAAACCTTTATAATGTTAATTTTAGTGATATGTTGAAAAAGGTGGAGGTACATTGCCTATTGAACTAAAGTTCGTGGACTTAAAGTACTTTCTTTTCTCATCTCTTCTCAACTCATCTCGAAAGCTGAGCACCTCAAGGACGCTGGCCAACCATCAAGTCTCAGCACTCACTAATTAGTTCCAATATTCTCATCCAACAAGGGCACAGTCAGTGGGTTGTACTTGTACATTTCATTGTAACAGAACTGGGACCTTGTGTGATCTGGGTATCATACGCATCACGGGGGGGGACTTGTATTCAAAGTTGGATATGAGGCGTGAACTGGACTTACAAACGCACCCTAACAAGTATTTCCACCGACTAAAAACAGACCCGAACAGCTACACTAAAGTGTAGGTTGGGGCACTTTTTGGCTACCCTAAACACGGAGCAAGGGCGGGTGTCGTTAATATACCCTTTAATATCGGGCGTGCGTTACAATATGGGTTGTCTGTGTGATATCGGCTGACTGTGCGGATCACAGACCCGTAACACGGACGCAAATGTCAGCAAGGTGAAGAAAAAAAACATACTCGGGGGGGCCACAGGTGGTCTGGGGTTGGACACCCAAACAAGGGACCCGGCGGACATCGGCCTGGGGAAAAAGAGACCCTGTGAAACGGGTGTTCCTGGGTGCACGGCATCACATCAACCGTTGAATACAAGCCCCCCCCCGGCCAAAAACCAGGGGTGGAGGTCGAAAGTTAGGGGGGCAGATCCACAGAGAGGGAAGAAGGGGAGCCTATTGTGAGAAAAAGCGGGGCAGGAGGTTGAACATTGCAAGCCAGGTTTAGAAGCAAGGGGGCCAAGATACAGCAAACATACAGGGGGGTTTGAATGGCTAAGCCACGGGACAAAAGAGGCGCGGTAAAGCGTTGAACGGAAGACATGGTGGAGGGACGGCGGTACACATCGGTGCGACCTGGTCAGAGGGGGGGGACCTGGTGTAAACCGGGGCTGCGAGTCCACAGCTGCCAGGTGGGAGAGGTGGCGGAGAGTGGGGCGGGGTGTAGGCCAAAGCGTCAAGCATACCAAGGGTGGAACCGGGGGGGCAAGGGAGGGGGGGGGGGGGGGGGCCGAGTGTTGAGAAAGGCACCGTTAGAGGGCAAGAAGAAGGGGGCGCTGGCCAGGACAGGGTAGACGGCAAAGAGGCGGGGGTGGGGGAGGGTACGGTCAAATAAAGACCTATGTGAATTACGGGTATTTTAACCGGCCTGACATGTATCTATTTTAAATATGGTGAGGGGGAATCGTTGAAATGGCTCGGACAACCTAAGGAGTTGTTATCAAATATGGATTGCATGTTGCTTTTTTATTACTGTGAAATTTATTAAAATCTTGCAATGATTTCAGATTTCTTGTACATTTCAGTTCTAAAAACGGAAATGCTATATATGTCCAGACCAATCTCACCAAGATATGACAAAAACAGACAACACTGTAATATACAAACTAATTAACTTCGTAAACGAATGCATGTAATCAGTAGGTGGGGAGATTTGTCGAATTAGGTTCGATATGTTTTTATTGGTTTTCGTTCATTGATTAATTTCTGATATAGTTTTAATGAGAAGGGTGTAATATGACAGCTTCAGATATCGCTATACTGACGTCAACTATTCCAAAATACAATATAAATGATATCAACTAATCAACATGTGGTCTAATGCTATTGTAAATATGAAAACAATAATTATCAGTTATAAGCACTCAGTACAGGGTGACCCAATAAAAAAAAAAGACCCATTTTGCGCCATTTGACATCTTCCATGAATAATTTGTCGATTTCTGGTACATTCCTCATCCTATACAGCCTAATGTAATGGTGGCAAAAACATCTTATTTTAACAACCGGGCGAGGAAATAGTATCTCTCATAAGATTGTAATTCGCCGCATACAATAAATTTTGATTTATGACCTCTGCTGCCATGTAGGAAAGGCACACTCGGAGTGTCCATTTTTACTTTTTCCTGCCCATCTATTCTCAATAATGGGTCGTCCAGGCCTTTTCTTATTAAATGACGTTTAGGGAATAAGGGTTGCATGCCGATTTATGGCTGCATAATCTATCCTCGGCCAGAAAAAAAAAAAAAAACAAAAAAAAAACTTTTCAATAATGGGCTCGCTGCGCCCTCGCCCATGATGTAGTTTTTCTGACCATCCGACCCAACTTATTCGCCATACATGACAATGCAAACCCTCTATTTCTTACATATAAATGTCAGCTTCAGCCACGCTTGCTTAACATCTAGACCATTTAATAATTGAGCTCATTGTTGCATAATGTAGTACTACATTTTAGGCTACTTGGTATTCAATACATAATAAAGGGCATGTCATCCCATACGTTCCGGCGGGCTTTTCAATCACACATCTAGCGTGTATTGCTCAATACGGTCACTGGAACTTAACAGTCTGAAATGGCACCTCATTTACTTAAAGAACAGAGATTCTTATTAACTCTCATACATACCATCCCGGACCGCCAGCTATCGAGAAGTGCAGCGTCGATGGCCAAACCGTTTTCCTGGAGTTAGAGTTAAACCGCAATCGCGATTACAAGCGGTAACAAATCTCTCCACATGACTGTGATGAATAAGACTGGAAATAGTCGGCAGACGAAACAGCCACTCACTAGTGGCAACTGTTAGGACTGAGTTCAAATAACCCAGAGTGCGGATCAAAGGAGCAATCTTCGCACATCCCATATCTTCTTTCGAGCGCATTGTGGTAACTGGCATCCCATTGCAACTCCTTGGGCAGGTCAATTTCTGCCATTTTGTTAAAATAAGCCCAGTAGACTTATTCTTGTTATCTTTTAAAAATATTTCACCGTACTTAGACGACCTAATAGTTTAAGTATGTTACCCCAGAAACCGCGGCCCAAAAATGGGTCACTTTTTATTGGATGCACCCTGTATTTTGAAAATGTAATTCCTACCACTCTCTGCAAGCACAATCTTTAGAAAACCTGGCTCGGTGTAGCCTTGACAAGAAACTACGTACCTGTAATGTTCATGTATTTAGGATATGTGTAATTTTCTTAAAAATGTTAAAAAAAACACTAAGTGCTTTTAAGGTGTTTTTCACGTCACGTTTGCCAGCACCACCGTCCATGGACCCTCCCCCTCATAACCACTTTTCCTTAGGGGTGTCCTAGGGATCCACAAATTACATTTAAGCGGGCAGGATAGTGTAAAGAAGCGCATCATCATTCAGACAATTAAAACAAATGAAGTTCCAAACATTTCAGAAGTGTAGAAATTTGCATAAACCAAGCTGGGCAACGACGGAAAAAGGTTGAAGAACAGGGAACCTGGTTCCCGGGAAATGTTCATCACTTACCCGGATTTGGGTACACCGAAAGCCCCTTGAGACACTATTGTAAACTATTACTATTGAAACACTGTGCTCTATATCACGGTGCAAGTCTTTTCAACCTCGTCTACTGAGCCATTTTTTTGTAACAAATTGCCGAGGGGGGTGGTTACCACCCCCTGTGTTTTCTTACTGAAACACCCATTCCTGTAATTTGGTACCAAAGATAGCTAGAGTGTCTTTTCTTCTTCCATTTTGTTACCAAAATAGTACCTTCATCCCCATTATGCCGTCACCCTGACGTCATATGTTAGTAATTACGAAAATACTGAATATCGGGTGGACAATTGATATTTCGCAATTTTAATTTGCGGACTCAAACACCGCTATTATACCTCTAAATTATGTCAATTATATAAAACTCGTCAGTTCCCATCAAGTAGAGTCAAACCACATGAAATCGGATGTTCCTAACCTTTTGGCGAAAAATTGGAATTTTTCACTGTTGTGTCTATGGAATGGCAGTTTTGCTGACATCAACTTTATGACGTCTTGTAACTAATGCTAGACATTTGGTACTCATTTTGGTATCAATGGAAGAGAAGGACTATAAGCTATCTATTGGTATCCAAATCAAGTTTCTGTGATGTTCCTGTGTTGTGTTCGGCATGTTGTACTTCTCTTTTCTCTTCCGGGGGGTGGTTACCATCCCCCATCGATCACTTTGGGATCACCCTGTAGCTTACCTATACCCCGGTTGGATGTTGTTTTTGATTTAAACGGAGCCGGAACCTGAACAATTGACAATTACATTAAATAATTTGGCACCAAAAAAGGGGTTGTTGGGTGAAGGACATTCTAAAGATTAAAAAAAAAACCTGAAGGGGGGGTGGTAACCACCCCCCCTTCGTAGACGAGGTGTAACATTGAGTTTTATTTTCTTGTTAAGGTGCTTTCTGTCTGTTCATCCATCCTTGGGTATCCTTTTTTTCAAGAAAAAAAAAACATAACAAGAGTCTATAATCCTTATTATAAAACATCCAATAGTCTTTGTAAAAATAACTCCATATGGATTCCTCAAAAGTCAAACGGTAGGAAATGGACCTTTCTTTCCACGTCACGAAATTGCTCCAGATGGACCCAACTATACTGCTATGTGAATGTATTATATCGATGAGAGTTTTGGGGGACAAAGCGATCAAAGTATCACCCCCTACTAGTAGAGTGTATTAACTTGGCCAAACCTAGTACAGGGAACCTTTACGTCGTTTTTTGACATTGGTGGTCGGCACGACGTAAAGGCCAATAATGCATTGGAAAGCCGTAGCAATCAAGCACTGGACTTTCCGACGCAGTGCTGCGTCGGAAGTCAATTACACTAAGAAAAATAACCCTAATGGCCACAGTATTTATCATGCACCTACTTGTACTTGTTATTTATCTCCTGCAATTCTGTTTCTTCGATGAAAATAAAAATTAAGTCTGTATTTTGGAGATATTCTTGTCGGGATTCGTGCTACACGATTTGACTTATGTAATGTTGTTATACTAGAAATGAGGGTGATTCGTAAATGTGAAATGCAAAAGATTGATAATGACTCGTCTGACATGCCCGAAATTTCAGTATGACTCCGTTGTACTAGGCCAAACCGTTTTCCTGGAGTTAGAGTTCCCTGCAAGACGGCGATTACAAAGGCGGTTAACAAATCTCTCCAACATGGGACTGTGATGAATAGGAACATGGGAAATAGCGGCAGACCGAGAACAGCCAGATCACTAGTGGCAACTGTTAGGACTGAGTTTCAAAATAACCCCAGAGTGAGGATCAGAAGGAGCAATCTTCCGCACATTCCCAGATCTTCTTTCGAGCGCATTGTGGTAAATGGCCATCCATTGCAACATCCGTGGGCAAGGTCAAATTTCTGCCATTTTGTTAAAATAAGCCCAGTAGACTTATTCTTGTATCTTTTTTTAAAATATTTTCACCGGTTACATTAGACTACCTATAGTTTAGTAATGTTACCAGAAACCCGGCGGCCAAAAATGGGTTCACTTTTTATTGGATCACCCTGTATGTTGGAAAATGGAAATTCATACCACTCTTCTGTAAGGCACAATAGTTTAGAAAACCCTGGCTCGGTGTAGCATTGACAATGAAACTACGGTAAATGTAATGTTCATGTATTTATATATTGTGTAATTTTCTTTAAAAATGTTAAAAACGCTAAAAGTGCTTTTAAGGTGTTTTCACTCACGTTGCACCGTCCATGGACCCCCTCAGAAACCACTTTTCCTTAGGGGTGTCCTAGGGATCCGAGCTAATTATCATATTAGCGGGCAGGATATGTAAAGAAGCGCATCGATCAGTCAGACAATTAAAACAAATGAGAGTTCCAAAATCATTTTCAGAAGTGTGAAATTGCATGAAAACCAATCTTGGGCAACGCTGGAAAAAGTGTGGGAAGAACAGGGAACCTGGTTCCCGGGAAATGTTCATCACTACCGGGATTTGGGTACGACTGAAAGCCCCTTTAGACACTATTGGTAAACTATTACTAAGTTACACTGTGCTACTATATCACGGTCAATCTTTTAAACAGTTTGAGTTTTATTCTTGTACTGTGCTTCTGTCTGTTCATCCCATCCTTGGTACCTTCAAAGAAAAAAAAAAACATAAACAAGAGTTACTATAATCCTTATTATAAAACATCCAATATTAATTTGTAAAAATAACTCCATATGGATTCCTCAAAAGTCAAACCGTGAGAAATGGACCTATGCTTTCCACGGTCACGAAAT